>PVIY010011964.1:0-63556 GCA_004026745.1 Myrmecophaga tridactyla | reverse complement strand
GTGTTGGCTGGAGAGAGAGGCCACATCTGAGCAACAAAAGAGTTTCTCTTGGGGGTGACTCTTAGGTCTAATTTTAAGTAGGCTTGACCTATCCTTTGTGGGGTTAAGTTTCATATGAACAAACCCCAAGACTGGGGGCTCAGCCTATAGCTTTGGGTGTCCACATTGCTTGTGAGAATATCAAGAATTCAACTTGGGGAGGTTGAATTTTCCCCCATTCTCACCATTCCCTGACGGGGACGTTGCAAATACTACAAGTCCTTTTTCACATACACACATGTGTATTAGTTTGCTAAACCTGCTAGAATGCTATATATCAGAAATGGAACAGCTTTTATAAAGGGATTTTATCATGTTACATGTTTACATTTTTAAGTCCAGAAAAATGTCTAAACTAAGACATCCAGAAAAAAATACCTTGGCTCAAGAAAGGGCAATATCTGTTACATGGGATGGCATGTAGCTTCTTTTTGTTACATGGGATACTTGTTACTGGTTCCATTGCTTTCAGTTTCTAATACTACTGGTTTCCTATCTAAGCGTCTGTAAGCATACACTCAGCTCCTCCAGGAAACAATTGTGGATTCTGGCTTGCTTAGCCTCTCATGGGAAGGCACATGGCAACATGTGCTGGACTCTGCCTGTGTCTGTGCCTCTGCTCTGTCTGCCAGCATTCCAAGCATCTCCAAATATCCATGTCTCTGTCAGCTCTGAAGCAACTCTTCTCCAAGTGTCGGCCTCTGAGGTTTCTCCAAAATGTTTCCCCTTTTAAAGACCTCAGGTAAACTAATTTAAGACCCATGTGGAATGGGTGGAGTCACATTTCCATCTGATCTAAAGGCTACACCCACAATTGCCTTGCCCCATCTCCTTGGAGATAATCTAATCAAAATTTCCACCCTGCAGGATTGAATCAGGATTATAATAAATGGCTTCCCCATAAGATTGGATCAGGAGTAAAACATGGCTTTTCTGGGGTAGTTTCAAAACCAGCACAACATATATATACATATGTATGGAATATTTTCTGCCTGTCTGATTTGCCTTTTCTTAGATTTTGTAGATTAGGCATCTGTACTTTCGATGACTTCCAGTTTGTCAGGTTTTTCTTTGATGATTTATTCCTTTTGTGTCCTAAAAAATCATACTACTCCAAGGCCACAAATATTTTCTTCTGTGTTTTTACATCTGAGAACTTCATAGCTGTAGCCTTTATATTTAAGTATATGTTTCATTAGGAGTTAATTTTTTTTTTTATGGTATGAAGTGTACAGTTCATTTTTTTCACATTAAAATTTAATTGCTTCAGCAGCATTCATTGAAAAAGACTTTCCTTTTCCTGTAGGCTTGCCTTGACATGCTTGTTGAAAATCAGTTGTTCATATATGCGTGATAACCTAGACTCTTTCTGTCTGTTGATCTGTTGTGATTCTTTATTCCAATACCACACTGTCTCAATTACAGTAACTTGATAGTGACTTTTGTAATTGGGTAATGTGAGTCCTCCAACATGGTTTTAGTTTTCAAAATGCTTTTGACTATTGTGAATGCTCTGCATATCTGTGTAAGTTTTAGAATCAGCTGACCACTTTCTACCAAAAAGCTATCTGTAATTTTTGTTTGCTATTGCACTATTGACATCTTAACCATATGGACTCTTCCAATCCAATTAAATCTTTTATTTGTTTTTCAGTTTGCAGGACTTGTGCACACTTTGTAAAAATTTTTCTTAAATGTTTCATGTTTTCTGATGCCATTGTAAATGGTATGGCTTTTTTATATTTCATTTTACAATTGTTTCTTGGTAGTATAAAGAAATATAATTGATTTTTATATATTAACCTTATTTCCAGTATCCATTATTGAATTTACTTGATAGTTATGGTAGCTTTTCTGAATATTCCAGAGCTTTTTTTACAACTGGGTTGTGGGGATTTGAGGAGCTAGGTTAAGGTTGTGGTTAAAATGTTTCTAACATGACATTTTTATGTATAATGACCAGGTGATTGTCATTGAAATTTCATTCCCTTTTTGTATCTTAGATATTTATTGATATATGTCTCTTTCTTGGCCCATTTTTATTTTAAATTTGGATGGATGGCTTTTCTAGTTTTTTTTTTCCCCACCGTTAGTAGCTCACAATATCATCACATATTTATGTATTCATCAACACGATCATTTTTAGAACATTTGTATCACTCTAGAAAAAGAAACAAGAAAAACGCCATTGCAATCTGCCCAACTTTTTTTTAACCCTTCCTCACCTCCCTATTACTTATTTTTTTTGTCCATATTTTTTTTCCTCATCTGTCCATACCCTGGATAAAGGGAGCATCAGTTACAAGGTTTTCACGATTACATGGTCACAGTGTAAAAGAATTATAGTTATACAGTCTTCTTCAAGAATCAAAGCTACTGAAATACAGTTCATCTTTTTCAAGTATTTCCTTCTAGCTATTCTAATACACTAAAAACTAAAAGAGATATCTATATAGTATGTAAGAATAACCTACAGAATGACCTCGCAGCTCTAGTTGAAGTTCAAGAAGGCATTCTCAATCCCATGATTGTGGGTCCTGGCTCATCCCTGGGAATCATGCCCACCTTTTCATATATTTGCACCCTTGGGAGCCATGTCTCACATAGTAGGGAGGCAATTGAGTTCACCTGCCGAGTTGGCTTGGAGAGAGAGGCCAAATCTGAGCAACAAAAGAGGTTCTCTGAGGGTGACAATAGGCATAATTATAAATACGCTTAGCTTTTCCTTTGCGGGAATAAGTTTCATAGGGGCAGGCCCCAAGATCAAGGGCTTAGCCTATTAAATTGATTTTCCCCAATGCTTGCAAGAATATCTGGAATCTCCAGGTGGGGAAGTTGAATATTTCCTCCTTTCTCCCCAGCCCCCTAAGGGGACTTTGCAAATACTTCTTTATACTCTGCCCAAATTACTCTGGGATGTTTCTGGGCATCACACTAACCTGGGCAAACCAAAAAGATCTCACTCCCTATTCAGGATTCCATGTGTTCGAAAATGTGTTTTGATTGTGGGGTTCGAACAAATTGACCATACAAATTAAATTAGATAGTATGCTACCAAAAATATAAATTCTGCACCAAATAAATATGTCTTCTTTGGTCTCACACCGAAGTTGAAGTTTTAAAATACACGCCATATCCCATCCTTCACCGTGTATTCTGATTTACCTTAGTCCTATCCAGATCAGCTTCATTCATCTCTATTTGAAGTCTGATCACATTTTCAAGTTTTTAAGCAGATCCTGTATGGAATACTGGTGACTTTCATAGCTTCAGAGCATCAACTCTGAGTCTCTGTGTCACATAAATACCCGAAGTTTCAGGGAAAGACCAGGTTATACGCAAATAGCATAGTATCTCAGAGGGGTTGAGCATGTACCCCAGAGATGGCAGAGATCCTGAGTGCTGCCCTGAAGCTTGGAGAAGGTAGAGCCGAGAGAATGGTGGTCACCCATTGTGACCAGTGTTGCAGTTCACCTCAGCATTTGGCGAGAGAGCAGAGCCACTGTGTAGGCCCTTGGAAGTGGTGGGACTACTACTTCTAAAGCCAGGAAGATAAATGACTTTCAGACCAGTGGAGTTTACCCTGCTGGTTTTCAGAACTGTTTGGTTCTGGTTGACCCCTGTTTACCTTTTGATTTCTCCCTATGGCAATGGAGACAAGTATCCTATGATTGCCCCTCCTTTGTATATTGGTAGCACGTAACTTGGTCTGAGTTGCACAGGTCCAGAGCCAGAGATGTATTTTGCGTTGGGACAGACCATGCTTGTAGCTGACTTGGATGAGATTTTGTACTGTTTCTGACTTTGAATGGTATTTGTCTTGTTACTGAAATGGTTTAATGCTTTTGTGATACTGTGATGGGGAGAATGTATTTTATATATGGAAGGAACATGTCTTTTTTGGACATGTTCATATGTTTTGGGATGTGCTGGTTTGAAAATGCTCTGTACCCCAGAAAAGCCATGTTTTAATCCTGATCCAGTTTTGTAGGGGGGCAGCCGTTTCTTTTAATCCTAATTCAATATTATAGGGCAGAACTTTTGGTTAGGTTATCTCCATGAAGATGTGCCATTCCCAGTTGTGGGTGTGAACTTTTGACTAGATGGAGATGTGACTCTGCCTATTCACTGTGGGTATTGAATAGTTTACTAGAATACTTTAAAAGGGGAAACATTTTGGAGAAACCACAGATGTAGATGTTTGAAGAACAGTTGCTTCAGAGCTGACAGGCACAGATATTTGGAGATGCTTGTAGTGCCAACACAAGAGCAGATGTCTAGACACAGGCAGAGCCGAGCAGATGTTGCCACGTACCTTCCCACGGCACACGAGGCAAGCCAGAACCCAGAGTTGTGTCCCCTAGGAGCTGAGTAAATGCCCCCAAAAGCCACGTGAGGAACCCCCACAAGAAACAGAAGCTGAAAGCAATGGAGCCCAAGAGCAAGGGACTAGCAAATGCCAGCCACATGCCTTCCCAGCTAACAGCTGCTCTGGACGCCCTCAGCCTTTCTTGAGTAAAGGTGACCTCTGTTGGTGTCTTAACTGGGCCTTAGAACTGTAAACTTGGAACGGAATGTAATAAATTCTCTTTTTCAGACATTTCATTTCTGATATATTGCATAATGGCAGTGTAACAAATTAATATACTCCTTATGCCCCCCTATGATTGACTTATTTTTGTCCTTATTTTTTTACTGATGTGTCCCTGGATAAAGGGAGCACAAGACACCTTTTTCACAATCACATGGTCACACTGTACAAGCTTTATAGTAGTATAATAGTCTTCAGAAGTCAAAGCTACTGGCATACAGTTCAGCAGTTTCAGGTACTTCTCTCTAGTTACTCCACATACCATAAACTAAGAAGGGATATTTATATAATGCATGATATTAACCTCCAGGACAGTGTCTCAAGTCTGTTTGGAATCTTTCAGCCACTGAAAATATATTTTTTCTCATTTCCCTCTTCGTCCTTTTTGTCAGGAAAGCTTTCTCATTCCCATAATGCTGGGTCCTGGCCCGTCCCCAGGAGTCTTGTCACAGCTGGGGAGATTTACACCCTTGGGAGTCATTTCCCCTATAGTAGGGAGGCAGTGAGTTCACCTGCCAGATTGACTTAGAGAGAGAGGCCATATCTGAGCAACAAAAGAGGCTCTCTGGAGGTGACTTTGGGCATAATTTTAACTTGGCTTAGCCTATTCTTGGAAGGAATAAATTTCATAGTGGTAACCCCCAAGATCGAGGCCTCCGCCTGTTGATTTGGTTGTCCCTACCTGTGAGACTATCAGAAAGTCTCCAAATAGGGAAGTTTAATATTTCCTCCTTTCTCCCTAGCCCCCCCCCCCCCAGCGACTTTGTAAATACTACTCTATTCACTGCCCAGATTACTCTGGGATGTATTGGAGTATCACACTAACCTGGACATACAAAATCTCAGGCCTTTTCAGGATTCCATGTACTTATGGTGTTCACCTAAACTGAGCATGCAAATTAAATTAGGTATTGTGCTACACAAAATAAAAGTTTTGCACCAACCAAACATCTCTCCCTTTGGTCTCACATAGAAGTTGAATTTTTAAAATATGGACAGTATCATCTTTTGCCCTGTGTTCTCATCTACCCTGGTCTTATCTAGGTCAGCTTCATTTTTATATCTAGTTGAAGTCTGATCCTGTTTTCAGCTTTTTCAACACTTATTGTATGGGGTACTGCTCACATTCATAGCTTCAGATCTCTAATTCTCAGTCTCAGGTGTCACATAAATACCCAAAGCTTCTGGGAACGACCAGGTTATATATAAACAGCTCAATATCTCAAAATTTAGAAATGACAGTTACAACTCCTGAATATATGCAACTGCTGTAACTCCTTACAATCTGGGACCCTTTACAATAAGCCCCAACTGATAACCCATGCTCTCAACTTCAATTCATCAAGTTTTCATATTATACTTAGTCCATATGATTGAGGCATGATAATATTTGTCTTTTTGTTTCTGACATTTCATTCAGCATACTCTTTAAATCTGTTGTTGTAGAGTTCCATTGTTTTTTTAAAATCTCTTCTTTTGTGCCTTTCATTCCCATAAATTCTGCGATTTGTTTTTTTCAGACTTTTGAGTTCATCTTTTTGTTTACCCAAAGCAACTCGTTATATCCTTCCTCAACTCGTTGATTTGATTTTTGATGAGATTTTGCATGTCTGCGCTAACATCCTGAATTAGTGTTTTCAACTTCTGTATCTCAGTTAAACTGTTGGTTGTTTCTTGACTGGGCCATATCTGCAATTTTCCTAGTATAACTTATTTTTTTGCTGGTGTCTAAGTATTTGAGTTCCTTAATTAGTTTATTCTGGATGTTGTTTTCACATTTACCTAGGGTTTTCTTGCTAGATTGCTTTTTTTTCTATCTGTTCTTTGACATTCAGTTCAACTTATTCTAGACCTTTAGAACAGGTTCTGTTTGATCAGAATTTTTCACTTCTTGTTTTTCTGTTCTTGTCCTGCCTATATGGGCACTTTTTTTTCTGGGGAGGGTCTCCTCAGACATTATAAACCCTTGTCATACTTTTGCAGACCAGACAGGCCCATGTCTCAGGAGGAAAGAGTTGCCAGCATTAGTTTTCCCTGAAGGTGAGACCCAGCAGATTGTCAGACTTTTCCTAAGAAGCCTCTGGACGCTGTGCTTTTCCTCTCCTACCCAGCATGTGGCACTTGTCTGCCCACAGCTTCCCATAAGCATAAAGTGATACAGTGAGTGATTGAGAGGAGAGTGATTGAGACAGAGGTGAAGTAGGATGGCTTTAATAGCTTCTGTTTTCCAGTCCCTGGGTCCTGAATACCTTGAAGGAGGGATTCAACTTGAGCTGCCTCCCCCCGCCCCTGCCTCCTTTTTTCTTGGGGAAGATACACCCTTTAGAGAATTAACTCCTTTCACATGACTGGTTACTTTGAGTTCCATCCTTGCCTGGGGCAGTGCTGGAGCCTGAGAAGTTCTATCTAATGTCCTGTTTAAAGAGTAAAAACGAAAAAAAAAATCTTTTCAGAGCAGAACTTGCACTCCTTGAGTTTGGCAATCAAAAGCTTGAGTTGGTATGTGGTTCTGTGTATCTCCTGGCTCTGTGTGGCCCCTTTTCTTGGGGTCCAGCCCTTTTCCAGTCTTTTGTGCTGTCCAGCTCAAAAAACCTGTTGTTTTTTCCATCAATCCCATCCTGTTTCTGCCAGGGCAAAAACTCCTAGCTCCTTTAGTCTCCTGTGCCAGTTTATCTGTACTGGAGACTCGTTTACAGTAGCCAGAATTTGTTAATTCCACAGCTTGGTTGAGCTAAGCCCTTACCGCTGGTAAAGTCTATTTCCTTTCCCCTCGGGGAACCAGCCTGTTGTGCCCATGGAGAAGGGGCACCAGCCTCTGTCACTTAGGAGACTTACAGTTGTGTGTGGGGTCTCAGCTGTTCTACCTGGTCCCCACTTGTGTACAGTGTGTGTCCAATCACTGATGTTTCCCCAGCAGTTGTTCTGTACCATTCCTGGGTATTTCCTAGCTACTCTGGAGGATGAACTAAATTCCACACCTTAAGCCATTAACATTTAATGTTTTTACTATAAAGGCAGTACTATCTTCTACCATTTTGTCTTTTGGATTTTGTATGTCATATCTCTTTTTTTCTTTTTACCTTTGCTGGTAGTCTTCATTTCTATACTATTTTCCAGACCTCTGTCTCCTGCCTTTTTTTTTTTTTATCTGTCTGTAGTGATCCCTTTAGTCTTTCTTTCAGAATTGGTCTCTTACTCACAAACTCTCTCAGTGTCTATTTTTCTGAAAATATTTTAGACTCCCCCTCGCTTTTGAAGGAAAATTTTTCTAGGTATAGAATTCTTAGTTGGTAGTTTGCTTGTTCAGAATCTTGAATATATCATACCACTGCCTTCTCACCTCATGGTTTCTGCTGAGAAATCTGCATATAGCCTTAACAAGCTACCCTTGTATGTGATGGATAGTTTTTCTCTTGCTGCTCTCAGAATTTTCTCTTTGTGTTTGAGATTTGATAGTGTAATTAGTAAGTGTCTTGGAATGGGTATATATTTAGACCTATTCTTTTCGGAGTATACTGCACTTCTTGGATCTGAATTTTATCTTTCCTAAGGGATGGGACATTTTCATTGATTATTTCCTCTGTTATTCTTTCTGCCCCTTTTTCCTTCTCTTCTTCTTCTGGGATATCCATAACACATATATTCACATACTTAATGTTGTCATTCAGTTCCCTGAGACCCAGCTCATATTTTTCCATTCTTTTCCATATCTGTTCTTTTATGTATAGGATCTCAGATGTTCTGTCCTCTAGTACAAATCCTTTCCTCTGCATCTTAAAGTCTGCTGTTCTAGGTCTCTATTGTTTTCTTCATTGTATTGTGCCTTTCATTCCCATTAGTCCTGCCATTTGTTTTTTCAAACTTTCAAATTCTTCATGGTCTACCAGAGTCCTCTTTATATCCTTCATCTCTTTTGTTATATCTTCCTTCAACTCGTTGACTTGATTTTTTAAAAAATATTTTCATTGAGAAACATCCACACACATAGTCCAATCATATTATTCAATCAGTGGCTTACAATGTCATCCATTCTTCACCATGATCATTTTTAGAACATTTGCATTGCTCCAGAGAAAGAAATAAAAAAGGAAGAATAAAAAGAACTCATAAATCCCATACCCCTTGTTCCTCCCTCTCATTGAATTTACTCAATATTTACCATTTATCTCCCCGTTATTTATTTTTTATTTTTTTTCCTCATCTGTTGACTTGATTTATGATGTGATTTTGCATGTCTGTTTGAATGTTCTTTAATTAGTTGTTTCAACTCCTCCAATTTGAAATGTTGATTTGTTCCTTTGACCTGGCCATATCTTTGATTTTCCTAAAATGACTCATTATTTTTTGCTGGTATCTAGGCATTTGATTTCCTAAATTGGTTTATTCTGGTGGTCATTTTATCTCTTTTACCTAGGATTTTCTTGTTTGTTGGATTTGTTCTCTCTCTGTTCTTTGGCATTCAGTTCAACTCATTCTAGACTGCTAGTAGAGCTTCTGTGTAACTGATCAGAATTTTTCAGCTCTTGTTTTTCTGGTTCTTGCCCTTCCTGTGTGGAAACATTTTGAGGAGGTTCTCCTCAGATATGATCAACCCAAGTCATACTTTCCCAGACCAGACAGGCCCATGTTTCTGAAGGAGGGTGTAATCAGTTTCAAGTTTTCCCTGAGGGTGAGACCCAGCAGGTTGTCAGACTTTCTTATGAAGCCCTCTGCTGTGCTTTTCCTGTCCTGCCCAGCATGTGGGGCTTGTAAGTCTGAAGCATCCCACCAGTGTAAAGGCAAAGCAGCCTTTCCCTTCCAGGGCTGTGTTTGAGACAGGGCTGAGGTGGAAGTCAGGCTTAGCTTGCCCGTCTGGGGCCTAAATTCCCTCACTGAGGGCTGTCACTTGAGCTGGTCCCTGTCCGTCTCTTCTTGGAAAGATACACCTTTTAGGGAATTATCTCCCCCACTTGATTCATTAGTTTGTCTCTCAGCCCCACTGACAACTGAGAATGCCTAGGGCTTTCTCTAATAAGCTGCTTGGAATAGTTTAAAATTATATTAAATTAAATAATGAAAGAAATCCCTTTTCATAGTCATTCCCCAGCCCCCAGGTTTCCAGTACTCTGAGCTCAGCCAGCTCCAACATCCTTTGTTCTTATTCTTTTTCCCCTTTTTTTTTCTGTCTGCCCTGCCTTCTCTATGCTGTAATTAAAACCACAGTTGGAGTTTGGCTGAGGTACTTTACCTTCCTTTGCTTCCAGTACCAGCTACTTAGAGGTCCGCCCTTTATGGAATTATCCCCATTCACCTGACTAGTTACTTTGTCTCTCAGACATGCCTTAATTCCGCCCTTTTCTGGAGCAGTGCTGAACCCTGAGAATGCCTGCAGTTCTAGCTAATGAGCTCTTAAGACGTATTAAAAAAGAGAAAAAAGCCTTTTCACAGCTGGACCCCAGCCCCCTGGGTTTACCAATCAAGAGCTGGAGTTGGTAGACAGCTCTGTGTGTCCCCAGGCTCTATGTGCCCCCTTTTATTGGGGCCCAGCCCTTTTCCAGTATTTCCTGCTCATCCAACTCAAAAAGCCTCCCCTCCCCCTCTCTGCCAGGGCAAAAACTCCTAATTCCTTTGTGCTTACTCCAGTTTTATCTGTGTTCAGGGCTTGTTTTCAGCAGTCCGAATTTGTTAATTAATTCCACAGTTAGAGTTTGGTTGAGCCACCTTTCTTGCTCCTAGGAGAGTCTGCTTCTTTTTCTCTTGGGGAACAACTTACCATGCGAGTTTGGGAGGGCGCCAGCCTTCCCAGGTTGGGAGATTTACAGTTCTACATGGAATCTCAGCCGCTCCACCCATTCCAGACTGGTATACAATGTGTGTCTGGTTGCTGAAGTCCCCCAAACAGTTGTTTTATACAGTTTCTGACTATTTACTGGCTGCTATAGAATAAACTGAATTCCACTGCTCCCTACGCTGCCATCTTGCCCCGCCTCCTCTAGTTGTGTTTTAAGGGTTCTCTATTCCAAGTACCCATAGTCTTTCATAAATGGTGTACATTTTTTCCCAATTTGTCATTTGTCTTTTCATTTTATTCATGCGGTTTTCTTATTGTGGATGTTTATCCTTTTAATTTGAGGAGTCAATAATCTTTTCTTCTTTGAGTTTCTTTCTCTGTCTTTATTCTCTGTAAGACCTTTTTTCAGTATTAAGGTTTTCATTTTTATATTAGTTATAAATACTGTAGGATACTAGGTTATTTATTTATTTTTTGTATGCTGTATGGCGGTGTCACATTTTATTATTTTTCCATATGAGTATCCCATTATTGTAGCACCATTTGTTGAACTTTTGTTGTTTGTTTGTTTTGTCTTGTTTGTTTTTTGGGAAATTCATGGACTGGGAATCAAACCCAGGTCTCCCACATGGCAGGCAAGAATTCTACCACTAAACTACCCTTGCACCTTAGATTATTTTTTATATGAGTTATAAATACTATAAGAGTATAAGTTACTTTTTTCTTTTTGCTAAATAATCAACCAACCATATCTGCTCATTGAAAAAGTCCCTATTTATCTTTCCTTTTTTTTTTTATACAATTCTTTTGGGGATGCATTCACATACCATACAGTCCACACAAAGTGTGCAACCAGTGACTCACAGTGTCTTCACATATTTGTGCACTCATCCCCACAATCAATTTTAGAACATTTGCGTTACTCCAAAAAAGAAAGAAAACCCAAAACATCCCCTGCCTTTTATCCCCCCATCATTTTGAATGCTAGCTTTGCTGTGGTACTTTTGATGAAAAGGTATTAAACTATTACAGGTAACTATAATCCATAGTTTGCAACAAGTACATGTTTTCCCATATACCCCTTTATTACTGACTCACGCCTTGCAGTAGTGTCATACATTTGTTCTAGTTGATGAAATAACTTACTTATGTTTGTCCTGCTAATCCCAGTCATCATCCACTGGAAGATTCATGGTGTTTTATATTTCCATGTTTTAATCTCTAGCTTTCTTCCTGGTGACATATATGACTCTAAACTTCTTTCTGTCACATTCACACATTGTTCAGTGCTGTTAATCATTCTCACATTAACATGCTATTGTCATTTCTGTCCATTTCCAAACACTTAAATTCCCTCTCCCTTTTGATTAATGTTCTGTTCTTTCTTATAGATTTAATTTTATATTTACTAAATTTTGTTTCTGAACTCTTTCTACCCTTCTGTATTGGTCTTATTTTGTTCTAAAACCACAGTACTGCTTTTGTAGTCCTCTTTTCAAAATTCTTACCATTCTAATTTGTTGAACACTTTTTTGCAGTTCATCCTGTACTGCTAATTTTATTGATTCTTTATTACCACCATGAGGTGGTTTAACACACTTTGGAATTTTTTATCTGATTTTAAAATTGAAATAGTGTTATCCTTTCTGTGATACATGCCCATAAGTATTTATTTATTTAAAAATGTTTGAATTGTATATATAATATAACATATATGCAAAGCAAAGACAGAAAAAAGCAATAGTTATCAAAGCACTCTTCAACAAATAGTTACAGGACAGATCCCTGAGTTTGTCATGGGTTATCATACTATCCTCTCAGATTTTTCCTTCTAGCTGCCCCAGAACATGGGAGGCTAGAAGGAATAAATATGTTCTTTTCATCACAATTGACTTTCTTTTTTTTTTCTTTTTTTTTGTGAAAAATAGCATAATATAAAATACCACTGAATTTCGAAGCACATTGCAACAATTATTTATAGAACAGATTCAGAGTTTCATACCTACAATTTAAAAATACGCGTCAGTTAAAAAAAAAAAAAGGAAAAGCAACCCATTGGAATACAGAAAAATGGGCAAATAAAATGAATGTGCGTCTGAAAGACAAAATCTTACTGGCTAGTAAACCACAAACAGATGCTCTTCAAAGCAAAGGGTTACAGTGCCGGGAATCGCAAAACAGCCGCAGCACTGCCAGCACAAATGCTTAACAGTTCTCAGGCTTGGCCAAGGTGTCTGCAGACAAGAGTGCTGGTACGTTACTGATGCAAAGAGCACTTTAGATGCCCCACTGTGAAAAACAGTGTGGAAACACTGAATAGTGTTGGAGCTGTGAGTTCCCTCACTTCTACACGCACACCTAGGAAACACTCTTGCACACAGACACGGGAGACAGGTGCGGGTGTTCATTGAACTGTTGCTTGTGATAGCAAATACTGGAAACAACTTAAACACTATCAAGAAAGGAGTGAATAAAGTCAGTTGTACACTGACATTAACTTACTAGTTTAAGTAAATGAACATACATCGGCATGAATAAATTTTACCTGTAAGCATGCCAAATAGTACTGTGATACTGTTTATGTCTCTGTATGGCTCTAGTGAGAGTTTAAAAAGCAGGAATCAAATAATAAATACACTCCAGAATGCTGCTCCTTCTAGGAAGGTGAAGAACCTCAGAGGATGCAGCAGCCACATCTGAAACATGTCATGTCCCTTCAAAGAAAATCTGAAGCAAAAACTATTACTCTTTAACCTTTTGAAAAACTCAAATTCGTATTTTGTTTCTATTTCTAATGATATTCAAATGTTACAAGTTCAGGGCACATTTTCAGATGCCAGAGAAAGGCATACATAAGGCAGAGGAGAAACCTCACACTTCACTCCACTGCACAGGAAGGATCGCTAACACAGGGTTCTGTTGAGGTCCTGACAGATGTCATGGTGTGCCATGGTTGATTTCCAGTTTATTTGCACTTATAAACAGCAATGTGTTATGTTTTCTTTATTGTTGTTGTTGTTGTGTTTCCTTTTATTTGTATCTTTCTGTAGGCTTCTAGTTGTTTCCTTGAAACGGCTTCCTAAAAATAGAATTACTGGATCACAGGGTATGCTTTTGTTACTTTACTCCCAGGTACTGTCCAAAATATTCCCAAGAATGTATGAGGGCCTGTGTTCCTGCATCCTCAGCAACCCAGATTTGCTCATATTTAGAAAAAAAATAACTGCAACCATTTGGAAGATTGTTGAATTTCACTTTTATTTCTGATTGTCATTGACATTTAAAGACAAAATTCACACTTAAGATTTCTAGGAGCTCTTTAAATACTTCTAACCCAGCATTTCCTAGACCTAACCTGTTATCACAGTTACCTGTGGAACTTGTCATGTCTTTTTTTTTCTTGAAAAAACTGTTTCATAACTCAGAAGACATTAGGTGATATTTAAAAACCAGTGTTAAATTTCTTGGGTGTTGAAGAGCAGAGTTGGGCCAGATAAGCCTTTGCTGTGTTGGATTGGGGGCATGGTGTCAGAGGGTGGAGTGGGGATGGGGGTTGATCATCCAGTATATTTTGGATGTTTAGCAGTATTTCTGGCCTCTGCCTTCTGGGGATCAGTCAGACATCTGGTTGTCAATGCAACAGGCAGAAAAGTCTCCAAACATTGTCACATTGCTCCCGATTGAGAACCACCATGCCACAGGAATTATGATGCTATAGGAGAATGACTTTATTCTTAGTAGATATATGCTGAAGTATTTAGGGATAAAATATCGTAATGTCAGCAGCTTCTAAATTACCCAGGGTGAATAAGTGAACATACGCACCCACATATATACGGGAAAGAGAGAGGGAAAATGTGACAGATTTACAGGATGTTAAGTTGGTGAAAATAGGTAATAGGCATGTACATGTTTATTGCATTCATCTTTCCTTTTTTTTCGGTTTAATTTTAAAAAGTAAAAAGTGTAAATTGGTAGGGTAGGGGTGAGAGAAGTTCCAGAAGTTAACAGAGAACATCCATTGCAAACTCTCCTTCCCAGCCCTGTCCCCGAGGCAAACATGTGGCAGTAAGTGGTGTATTCTTTCAGAGACTCATACAAGGAAGTATTTTTAAAATAGCCTGATTTTAAAAAAATAGCCCTTTTTTTATTTGTTTATTTTTTCCACACAGAGGACTGTATATTATATACAAAGTCCTCCAGGTTGCTTTTTGTTTTTTTATTCAAATGGCAGTATATTTTGAAGATCTTTCTGAGTACTATACGAAGGACTTTATTTTTATTGTTGGATTTAATGAAGATATCCTCATTTTTAAAATAAAAATTCAGTTTGGATACATTCCTGTAGTTCAAGTTTAAAAGTGTATCACAGAAGGTCTCCCTGCTACACCTGGCTTCAACTTTGTTTCTGTCTTCTCACCGATTGTTGATGTTACAATTTCAGGTGCCCTGTTCTTTGTATGCATGCACATAGTGGCTTACTAGACACACTTCTGCATAGGTGTTTTTCATTTCTCAGCATATGTTGGGGATAAATTTCCAGTACAGAGAGAGTCCTTTGTTCTTACTCTATTTACTGCATAATCTTCCTTTATGGGCTGTCTTATGGTTTATTTAATCACTTCTTTGTAGATGGACATAAAGGATGCTTTCAGTCTTTATTCTCATCTGTGCTGCAAAGAAGAGTCTTATGCAGACTCATGTTGCAAAGTACATTCTAGAGAGAGAGCTTCTGGATCAAAGTGATGTCCATTGATAATTTTGGCAGCTATTACTCAGTTGCCTACCCTGGCAACTGGGAGTTGTGTGGTTGTGCAGCCTCCTTGGCACTGGGAGAAAGCCTCCTTCTCTGCATCCTTGACCACCCAGTGATGTAGCCACCCTTTGGACCCTGCCAAATAGAAAGGTACAAGAGAGTATCTCAGGCTAGAACTGTTCTAATAGAGTTTTAGAAGGCTTGGCCCTGAGCTAGAACTGTTTTCTTTCTCTTCATCCCATATGCATGTGCTGCTGGGGCTCTGCCCTCAGCCACAGGTTGCCAGCCTCACCCCCTCCCTAATTGTAGTGTCCTCTCCTAGCGTGTCACTGTCCTGAAGTGTCCCTGTTCTGTGGTTTCAGAACCGGGTTTCTCCATTCAAGGACATGATCTTCTGCTTCTCTGAAGAGGACTGGTCTCTTCTAGACCCAGCCCAGACTGGATTCTATGGAGAATTCATCATAGGGGAAGACTGTGGGGTCTCGCTGCCTTCACGTAAGAGTTAACTCCCCTTTACCCAAGACCATGGAACTGGTGGGGAGGGGCCTCTCTCCTTCCTAGTAAGAGTTAAGTCCTCCTCATCTAAGATCAGGGAAGTTGGGAGGAGAGGGGTTTCCCTCCCTCAAATAAGAGTAAACTCCCCCTCCCCTAAGTTCATGAAACTGGGAAATCTTTTTCCTTCTGAGCAAGAGTTAACTTCCTCTCCCTTAAGACCAGGGAACTGGGGTATCTTGTTCCTTCTGACTAATAATTAAATCCCCTCACCCTTCACCTGAGAGCAGGGACCGAGGAGCCATAGCCGCTTGTGGCTGTTTACCCTGCTTCTAACCCTGGTGGGAGGTTATCTGCACACAGTGCCTCTGTGGACCCTTTGTGGTTTGACCATATCCTGCCTGCCATCTTACCACACTTCATTCAGGCTTACCTGACTATTTTGCACCAAATGAAAAAGTATTTTCAGTACATCCATTTTTCTTTTGTCACCCTTACCCTATAATATCTTTGCATTTCTGTTTTTAGAGCCTCTAGGCCTGAGAAACACACCTCATTTTCACCGTTCTCTCTCTCTCTCTCTCTAGTGTACATCTTCCACTGTTCCCTCCCTGTCTTGCTCCAGACCTTTTCAGGTCTCTGCAGTCCTACATGGCACCCATCTTTGCTGTTGTCCATTGTACTTCCCTCCCTGTGCTCTCTTCTGGACCGAATGGGAAGTTACCCACCCTAGTCATATAAAGTTTTTAATTTTTTTTTTTGGCTATAAGAGATCACTGATCAATATGCCTCCTTCTCTTTTCTGTGACAGATGATCCAGCTGCTCAGCCAGATCTCTCCCAGAGAGAGGAGAATGAGCCACGGGTTCCAGAGCTCCAGGACCTCCAAGGGAAAGAAACATCCCAAGTCTCCTATTTGGGTGAGTAGTGATTCCAGAACCAGGTGGATAAGAGGGGTGACAGCTGCTGCTGGCTAGGGGCAATCCCATTCCCTGTCCTCTCTGCAGCACCCTTGCTCTCCTGCGTAAGCAGAGGCTTGCTCGCCACCCATATTCTGTCTCTGTAGCCTGTATCTTGCCTTGTTCCTGATATCTAGCCCAACAGATCTGGGGTCTTAATATTGCCAGGGTGGGGATTTTACTCCCCTAACTAGGTATTAGAAGAAAATAGTAATATCCTTCTCATCTGCCATTATATAACTCCTACCTTGTGCTGTGTGACACCTATGAGGATCATCCCTCCTTGAATAAGAACAAGTGTCATCAGCTCTTCTCAGGGAGAAAGTGCTCCTGTTAGTACAGTGCCTCCAAATAACTTGCCTCATTTCGTCCTCCCAGCCTGCCTCAGGGCAAGGTTCTTACCCATCATACATGCGGTACTATGAGGAAACTGAGACATGGGGAGTTGCTGAACTTGCCTGACATGACACAGCTCTTCAGCACCATTTCTAGACCTCACCCCTGAAGCTTTCCTTGACTCCAGAGTGCTTTTTTAGACCACAATGCCTTGAAATGTCTGCTCCTACAGAGGAAATAACTTTCAGCAAACTAGCCCCTCCTTCCCATTTTAGGACCTCAAACTGACAGGAAACAGAATGTGAAATCAACATAAATAACTGACTGTGACAGCGGTGGTGATGTCAGCCTCCAGTGTGGCATAGGAGCTCCTGCTTCCCCTCTGCTCCTGTAAGGCTCATCACAGGCTACACTTGTCAAGCATCTCTTGGGGTGCAAGTCTCCCCATGCTGGAGCCTGTAGAAATCTCATCTACAGGTGGTGAAAGCAAGGACCAGTGATCATTAAGTTACTTGCCCGGCAGTAACAGGTAGAATGGCAGAACTAGGATTCATGTTGCATTTTGTGGAGCTTCAGAACCCAAGTCCATGGTGTTGCCCCATTTTGCTTGCGAGTTCACTGAGCAACTATTTACTGTGTAGCATCCATGAGCAGGCTACAGTAGTGATTCAAAGCAAAATATAACTCTGCTTTGAATCACTACCTAACATTTATTAAGATGCCACCCATGGAATAAATACTGTTTTTCTTTTGTTTGTCTTGTTTTCCAATTTTCTTCCCTGAAAAGATTTTCCAAGTCACCAGCAATTTCAGGTAGAAGAAAGAAGAAAAAATGACGAGCTGCAAGTGCCAGAATTCCAGACACGCCAGCAGATGGCACTCTCTCAAAGTGCCAACCCAGGTAAAGGAGGACATGATTTCTGTGAGTTAAGAATTGAACTCTTCAAGAACCCCCCTGAACTTTATTTCGTAACCAGCTTTTTTTTTTGTTTGTGTAGGATGTCTCCCCCAGCTGTCTTCCAGTCCCTCCATGCCTCGCCCTTGTTGACTGAGGCACAGTGTTTATGTAATACTGTTTGTTGTATACTGAGTATATTTCTCTCCTAACCATGGAAAGGCAAAACCTAAGATTCTCTTGGAATTGAAGAACAGATTACTGAAATGCCAAGATTGAAAGGGACTTCTGGAGGGTGCATGTTCTCTAAGTAGCCTGAGGAAAATAGCTAAAATTTAGACTAAATCATCTTGGTAAAAGTTGTCCACTCCAGAGGCAAAGACTAACACAAAGCCATCTTTCATATACTCATGGTTCAAAAGTTCTTCCAAATACCACAACCAAGTCTCTTACTCTTATTCAAGCCCATTGTGTCAAAAATGGTTTTCTATGACTTGGGAAACCCACCTTTGCACATTTGGTCTGTTCTGCTTATGATGCCTCTGAGCATGTCAATCATCTGTGCTCAATCCCTTATAATGTGTGAGCAAAGCAGATTTTATAATTTGGTAAATATGGAAGGATACTAGCCCCTACCTTGCTTCTCATTCCTTTCAAACTTTTACCCTCACGCTTGGTATGCCAAAACAGTGTGATTCTCCATACCAAAGGTGGAAAAAATATATTTGTTTTAGTTTTCTTGGCTGCTCAAACAGCATGCAATGATTTAGCTTAAACAATGGGAATTTTAATGGCTCACGGTTTTGAGGCCAGAAAAAAGTTAAAATCAAGGCATCATCAAGGCAGTGCTTTCTTTCTGAAGATTGGCGTTCTGGGTCTGGCTGCTGGTGATCCTTGGTCCTGGACCCCTCTGTCACATGGCAATGCACATGGCACCCTCTCCTGGCTTCTTTTCTGGGTTCCATTGAATTTATTTTTATTTTAATTTTTTTATACTTATTTTTTTATTGTGAAATATAACATATATACAAAAATGCAATAAATTTCCACGTGCATTTTAACGAGTAGTCATAGAACAGATTTTAAAGGTTGGTATGGGTTACAATTCCACAATTTTAGATTTTGGTGTCTAGCTGCTCTTAGGTACTGAGACTAAAAGAAATATCAGCGTAGTGATTCAGCACTCATACTCATTTGTTAAACCTGACCTTCTCTGTCTAACTGGTTCTTTTGAATTTTAGCTTTTCACTCCCCTTATAAAGGACTCAAGTTTTGGTTTGCTAAAGCTGACAAAATGTAATATAACAGAAATGGTTTGGCTTTTACATTGGGGATTTATTAACTTAGAAGTTACAGTGCTTAAGCCATGAGAAATTCCAAATTAAGGCATCAATAGCATGATAACTTCTCTGAAGACCAGTTACCAGCAAACTTGGACTCCTCTATCAGATAGCAAGGCACATAACGATCTCTGTTGATCCTTCTCTCCTGGGTTTTGTTGCTTCAGTGATTTCCTCTCAGATTCTCTGGGGCTTAGTCTGTGAGTTTCTCTTAATTTCATCTCTTCTTCTGTGTGGCGTCTGTCCTTTAATAAAGACTCCATTAAGAGGATTAAGACCACCCTGGGGCAGGCCTCACTGATACAACGTAATTAAAAGGTCCCACTTATAACAGGTCTGTACCTACAGGAATGGTTTAAAAGAATATAATCCTTTCTGGGGTACAAGCAGCCTCCAAACTACCACAGACTCTTACAGTAGGACTAAGACCCATCCTGACTGAAGTGTGTCATACTTTAACTGAAGTCATGTCATCAAAAGGACCTACTTAGACTGGGTTCATACCAAGAGAAATGGATTAAGTTTAAGAATATGTTTTTCTTGGCTATATACAGCTCCAAATCACCACAATATTCATACTTAGCCAGGTTGTGGTTTGGATTAATTCTTTTTTTTTCTTTTTTCATTGTGATAAAATATATGTAACAAAGTTTTAAAAAATATTTTTATTGACAAATCTTCACACACAGTCCATACATGGTCTATAATCAGTGGCTCACAATATCATCACATAGTTGTGTATTCATCACCATGATCATTTTTGGAACATTTGCATCAGTCTAGAAAAATAAATAAAAATTAAAAATTCGTACATCCCATCCCCTCTCTCCCATTGAGCACCAGTATTTCAGTCTGCCCAATTTATTTTACTCCTTATTCCCCTATATTTAATTATTGTTTATACATTTTTTTCACTCACCTGTCCATACCTTGGATAAAAGGAGCACCAGATATAAGGTTTTCACAATCACACAGTCTCATTGTAAAAGTTACATCTTTATACAATCGTCTTCAAGAGTTAAGGCTACTGGAACACAGCTCTACAGTTTCAGATCCTTCCCTCCAGCCATTCCAATATACCATAAACTAAAAAGGGATATCTATATAATGCATAAAAATGACCTCCAGGATAACCTTTCTGTCTGAAATATCTCAGCCACTGAAACTTTATTTTGTCTCATTTCTCTCTTCCCCCATTTGGCCAAGAAGGCTTGCTCAACCCTATGATGGTAGGTCCTGGCTCATCCTGGGAATTCTGTCCCATGTTGCCAGGGAGGTTTACACCTCTGGGAGTCAAGTACTACATAGAGGGTAGGGCAGTGAGTTCACCTGCTGTGTTGGCTTAGAGAGAGAGGCCATGTTTGAGCAACAAAAGAGGTTCTCTGAGAGTAGTGACCCTAGGCATAATTATGAGTAGGCTTAACCTATCCTTTGTAGGAATAAATTTCATAGGAGCGAACCCCAAGATTGAGAGCTCGGTCTATTGATTTGGTTGTCCCCACTGCTTGTGAGAATATCAGATATTCTTCAAATGGGGAAGTTTAATATTTCTTCCTTTCTCCCCAGTCCCCCAAGGGGACTTTGTAAATACTTCTTTATTCGCTGCCCAAATTACTGTGGTATATAGGGAC
Organism: Myrmecophaga tridactyla; assembly: GCA_004026745.1. Classification (NCBI taxonomy): domain Eukaryota; kingdom Metazoa; phylum Chordata; class Mammalia; order Pilosa; family Myrmecophagidae; genus Myrmecophaga; species Myrmecophaga tridactyla. The sequence goes on along the minus strand of PVIY010011964.1, from coordinate 42,748 downwards.
ATCACAGCAACCTGGACAAACCAACAAGATCTCACACCCTATTTAAGATTCCATGTTCTTATGATGTTCAACTAAACTGACCATAGAAGTTAAATTAGGTAATATGCTACCAAAAAAATATGTTTTGCACAAAATAAACTGTCTTTGGTCTCACACAGAAGTTAAATTTTTAAAATATGGACCATACCGTCACAATCACACAGTCACATTGTGAAAGCTATATCATTGTTCAGTCATCATCAGGAAACATGGCTACTGGAGCACAGCAGAGCTCTAACTCTTGACACTCAGGTGTCACTTAAATACCCAAAGTTTCTGGAAACAACCATGTTATATACAAATACTCAGTATCTCAGAATTTATATATAACATATATAACATAAAATTTGACATTTTGAACATTTTTAAGTGTGACATTAATTCAGTGACATTAATTGCATTCAGTGTTGTGTGACCGTCACCACTGTCAATCATCAAAGTTTTAGCATCATCCCAAAGAAATACTCTGTACTCATTAATCAATAACTCCCCATCCTCCCTCATCCACCCCTTGGTAAGCTCTAATCTGTTTTCCATCTCCATGAATTTGTCTATTCTGGATACTTCATATGAATGCAGTGATAAAATATATTTCAGATTGCACCTGGCTGATTTTACTCAGAATATTTTCAGGTTCTTTCATGTTGTGGCATGTATCAGAAAGTCATTTTTACATCTGAATAATATTCCATTATATGTATATATCATGTTTTGCTTATCCATTCATCTGTTGAAGGACACTTGGGTTATTTCTACCTTGTGGCTATTGTGAATAATGCAGCTGTGAAAAGTGGTGTAAAAATAAGTGAGCCCTTATTTTCAATTCTTTAGGGTATATATATAGCAGTGGAATTGCCAGGTCATATGGTATTCTGTGTTTAACTTTTTGATGAATTATAAGACTATTTTCCACAGCAGCTGGAGCATTTTACATGCCTACCAGCAATGCATAAGGATTCCAGTTTCTCCATGTCTTTGCCAACACAAAAAATATATATATGTATTTTTTATTTTTAATTATAGCTATTCTAGTAGATATGAAATGAAGCTTCATTGTAGTTTTGGTTTGTATTTCTACAGTTAAATTATATTGAGTATTTTTCCATGTAATTATTTTTTTACTAGAGAGATTTTTTTTTTTTTCATAAATGCATTTTGTTATATTGAGGAAGTTCCTTTTATTCCTGGTTTTCTGAATGTTTCTATCATAAAATTGTGTTTGATTTTGTCAGAGGCTTTCTCTGCATCAATGATCGTATGTTGTCATACCACACTTGTCCTTTGTGTCTGACTTATTTTACTCAACATAATGTCCTCAAGGTTCATCCACTGCTTCGTGACTTCATTTCTTCTTATAGGTAGATAATGTTCCACCATATGAATCTACCACAGTTTGTTTATCCACTCATCAGTGCATGGACACTTGGGCTCTTTCTGTGCTTTCACAATGATGAATGATGCTGCTATGAACATAGGCATGCAATTGTGTGTTCATAACCTCCTTTCAGTTCTTCCAAGTATATATCTAGTAATGGGATTACTAGGTAATCCTACAGGTTTGCTGTTTTTTTTCCCCTTCTTCCAGCTCAGATCTGATGTTGAAACCATTTAGTAAAATTTTCTTTTCAAATATTGTACTTTTTGGTTTCAGACTTTCTGTAATGTTCCTTTATACAATTTTTATCTGTTTATTTATAGTCTTATTTTTTATACATTATTATCCTGGTTTCAAAATTTTAGTTCTTTGGCCATAGTTTACTTTAACTCTTTGAACATATTTAGGACAGTTGGCTTCGAATAGTTACTGCAATTCTTGAGCTTCCTCAGGGACAGTTTCTGTTGCTTTCTTTTGTTCTGGACTATAGTTTACCTTTTCTTTATATACTTTGTGCTTCTTTTTATTATTGAAAATATGGAATTTGAATATTACAATGTGGAAATTCTGGAAATCAAATTTCCTCCCTTCTCCCGGTTTGCTGTTGTTTTTATTTATTTACTTTTATTGCTTAAGGCTATAATTGTCCATTTGTTTAGTGATTTTTTAAACTATTTTGCAAATACTGTTCATTCTCAAATGTGGCCATGAAGTTTTTATTCCTTTAGTTTGTGTTCAGTTAATGTTTTAATGAAGATTTCCTTGAATGCCAGGAGCTAAAGCAAAAGCAAAAATATCTCCCATCTTTGCATATTGACCCTCTACTAGGGCACTCCTTCAATGCTTAGCCAGGCTTTCATTTGAGCCCAGTGATCGTTTTAAAGTGCAACCTAGGGTCTTCCCACATCTTTTCTGAACATGTGTCTTGCTCAGGATATGCAGGGGCTTTCTAAATGTCACCTGAATACAGGTGCTTCTGAATGCCCTGATTTGTCAAAGAAACTCACCTCAGCTTTTCCTCCAGGGTTTTAGATGGTCGGTTATATATTTCTCAGCACAATTCTCAAGAGAGTTGTTCATTAATAAAAGAGAGTTTTACACTCAGATCTCCTTTGTTGGGCCCTGACACAGTGCTCTAAAATGTCAAGATTAAAAGGTTGCTGTCTCAGCAACCTTTATTATGTCTTAATAACCTGGGCAGAAGAGTAAAAAGTATTTAGAAAGTCTCCTTGAGGAGCTTCCCCACCTGGGGAAGACCTGATATTCTTGCAGGCATTGGGGACTGCCGATTTGGTGAGTCAGGTCCCTGATCTTGGGGCTGGCTCTTGTGAAATCTATTCCTGCGAAGAAGCAGCTAAGCCTGCTTATGATTATGCCTAAGAGTCACCCACAGAGAACCCCTTTTATTGCTCAGATGTGGCCTCTCTAAGCCAACTACACAGTTCTGAACCCACTCCCCTCTCCCTCTAAGTAGGACATGACTTCCGGGAGTGTAAATCTCCTTGGCAAGGTGAAACAAGACTCCGGGGATGAGCCTGGCCCTGGCAGTGAGGCAATGAGAAAGCTTTCTTGACCAAAAGAGGGAGGAGAAATGAAACAAAATAAAGTTTTGTGGCTGAGAGATTTCAAATATAGTCAAGAGGTCTTTCTAGAGGTTATTCTTATGCAGTACATGGATATCCCTTTTCAGTTTTTGGTGTTTTGGAGTAGCTTGAGGGAAATACCTGAAACTATTGAACTGTAACCCAATAGCCTTGATTCTTGAAGATGATTGTATAGCTGTAGAGCTTTTAAGGTCTGTCTGTGTGATTGTGAAAACTTTGTGACTGGCACTCTCTTTTTCCAGTGTAAGGACAAATGAGTGAGGAAATAAAGACAAAAACAAATAAATAATGGAGGTGGGGTGCGGGGATAGGTTGTTTGGGTGTTCTTTTTTTGTATGCTGTATGGAGGGGGTCACATTTCATTGTTTTTCCGTGTGACTGTCCCATTATTGCAGCACCATGTGTTCATTATTTTTGGTTGGGGGGAAGTGCATGGGCTGGGAATCAAACCTGGGTCTCCTGCACGGCAGGTGAGAATTCTACCACTGAACTACCCTTGCAGTCCCTGGGTGTTCTTTTTATTTTTATTATGTTAAAAAAAAAAATGTATAGTTCCTATTTGGAACAATGCAGATGTTTTGGTAATGGTTGGTGGTGATAGTAGCACAACATTGTGAATGTAATTAACAGCACTGAAATATATATCTGACGTGGTTAAGGGAAATTTTAGGTTGCATATATGGTAATATGATAAAGTTTTAATTGATGAAACTACTATACAAACAATGAAGTTAAACCATAAACTGTAGTTAATAGTACAGTTATAAAAATGTGCTTTCACAAATTGTAACAAAAGTATCACACCAATGCAAAGTGTTAATAATAGTTGATATATGAGAATCCTATATTTTATGCATGATTTTTCTGTCAGCCTACAATTTTTTTTCAAATGATCATTCCGTTCTTGTTATATAATCAACTCACCCTATCATTACATAGTTGCATATTCATCACCATGATCATTTCTTAGAACATCTGCATCAATTCAGGAAAAGCAATAAAAAGACAATAGAAAAAAATTCATACATACCATACCCCTTATCCCTCCCCTTCACCGATCACCAGCATTTCAATCTACTAAATTTATTTTAACATTTGTTCCCCCATTAGTTATTTTTAATCCATATGTTTTACTTGTCCATCAATAAGGCAGACAAAAGGAACATCAGACACAAGGCTCTCAAAACCACACAGTCACACTGCGACAGCCATATCATCATACAATTATCTTCAAGAAACATGTACTCCTATGAGTCACGCCCAAGAGAACCTCTGCTGTTGCTCAGATGTGACCTCTCTTGGCCTACACAGCAAGCAAACTCACTGCCCTTCTCCTCTCTACGTGGACATGACTCCCAGGGGTGTGGACCTTCCTGGCAACACGGGACAGAAATCATAGAATGAGCTGGAACTCAGCTCCACGTTTTCAGGCAGTTCCCTCCAGCCTCTCCATGACACCTTAACTAAACAGGTGATATCTATTTAGTGTGTAAGACTAACCTCCAGGATAACCTCTCCACTCTGTTTGGAATCTCTCAGCCACTGACACTTTATTTTGTCTCGTTTCGCTCTTCCCCCTTTTGGTCAAGAAGGCTTTCTCAGTCCCTTGGTGCTGGGCAGCCTGGCCACTTGCTGGCCACTGGTTCTTGCCGGGTGATGGCAGAGCAGGTCACCAGCTCTGAAACTCCCTGATTGGCCTTCATTCACCTGGGATTATGGGCAACTTAATCTCTGCTCTTAATTTTTCACCTGTAAAATAGAGACAATATTCATAAGCTGCATTGTAGAATTGTTATTGTTGAGGACTAAATGATTTAATTCTTGTAGAAGCACTTAGAATCACGACTGTTACCTGCTGTTGTAGTTTGCAGGCTGCCAAAATACAATATACCAGAAACGGAAACAGCTTTTAAAGAGGGGAATTTATTAAGTTGCAAGTTCTGAGGCCATGAAAATGTCCAAATTAAAGCAAAACTATAAAAATGTCCAATTTAAGGCATCCAGGGAAAGATACCCTAGTTCAAGAAGGATGACAGTGATAATTCATCTATTTTTAGTCATTTATCTTATTTGGCAGGGAGAGATGTTGTCCCATATGCTCTGCTTGTCAAATCATAATTCTGTCTCCTCACTCAGTTAACAAAAGAGAGATTTTTGTTGTCCGCAGTTACATGTTTTTCTGCCTTCACCAAAATTTCATAAGGACTAAGAGAAGCAAACCTGCCATTGCTGATCTAATGTCTTATTGACAGTTGGTAAAAGCTAAATAATACCTTCCACCATTTGCCTGACAAAGTACGCTCACACACAAGACCTTGTTTACACCACCAGCAACTTGGAGAATAGTCATGACAGTCATGCTCATCTCACGGTTGAGGTGGTAGAAGCTTAGAGAAGCCATCTGGCTGGAACAAGGCCCTGCACTTGGAAGGATGTCAAACAGGACTTCAGGGGGTCCCAAGTCTGGCAGTTGCTCTCCTCTACACAGCCTGTTTCCTCAGCAGGCTCCCTACCTACTCCCCTGCCTCACATTCTCACATAGAAATGCCCTCACCATGGCTTCATTGCTTCTTATGCTATCTTGCGTGCTCTCCATAGCTTCTAGGTCTTCCTATGGGTGCTTCTGTTTCTCTAGCTCTGCTCTCTGCATCAAATTAAAATCCTTTGCCCAGAGACAGCCCATGCCTGCGCTTAGCTTTTCTAACTACCAGAACTCTCCCTCCAGTTATTAAACACAGACTAACCATAATACCATCTAATATGTCTCAGAATCTAGCACCACTAACCCTTCTTCTTTCTAAATATTGCTGGAAGAGATCTGAATCCACATTTCACAAAGGTGAGGAGCAGAGGCCCAAGGAAGAACAATGTGCAATGGCCTCTAGGCTACAGTCCAAGTCCTCAAGTTAGGCTCTTGGTTTACCACTCCTCATGGCTCTGTTTTTAGTGTCACAAACAAGGGATCCATTGATCCAGCTTCTTTGTGAGCGGAGGTTGCCTTCTATGACTTTTCCAAGGAAAACACACTCTAAGTTATAAAATCTAGGAGATATCTCTCTACCTGTCATTATTGGTGGCCACTGTCAGGACTCAAGTATCTAATGACATGAGAAGGAGAAACCCTGGTGAGGAATCAGACCTTAGGCAGGCTTTCATGCCAGACAGCAGTAGGGCTCAAGTCCCAACTTTATTCTAAGACTTGGGCAGGTGCTTAGTTTCATCATGCATATAAACACAGCAAATAACATCTCTTTGGGTTGTGTCAAGGAGCATATGAAAGGCTGTGCATATTAAAAGTTTAGCAGTGTTCTTTTTGCGTTTAAGTGCTTAGCAAGCAATAGATGGTTCCTTTCTGAAACTGTGTTTATAAAATACAGGCTCTCCTTTTCCCAAGTTCTTTAACATAGCCAGTAGAATTTTTCCCTTGCTTGGTTAAGTCAACTGGTGTTAAGTGACATGTAAATTACCAAGGCTTTATGCTGATAAATACAGATTCTTAGAACTTAAAGGGGCTTAGTAACTAGAAAAATTGGGAGAGTTTAGGAGAAAAGAGCAGGGAAGAGGGAGAAAAGGATGAAAAAGGCACTTAGGATGACTTGGTCACTGTTGTGGCTGATGGTAAGGGTTTCCTTCTCTCATTCTAGGCCAGTGGCCCCCATAAGACTGTCCGTGCACCCGGTCACCGGGGGAACATTTTTAAAATGGGATTCCATGACCCCAAACCAGACCTACTAGGTAGGATTCTTAGGGGGTTGAGGGTGGCGGCCTGGTATGGGCACCGCTGATCTTGGTGTTGGTTTTCCTTTAGCAAGGGACAGCCTGCTGTCCCAGGAAAATGGTCTCGACGAGGAGGTGTCCATTGAGATTGTGCTGTCCAGCTCAGGGGATGAGGACTCACAGCACAGCCCATCCTGTACCGATGAGCCCCATAACTCCGCAGAGAAGCAGCATGGCCACCCAGTCCCCCACACGAACAGCAGTGTAGACTTCACAGATGTGGGAAGCGAGATCCAGACCTCCTCCAAAAAGTCCTATGTCTGTCCAAACTGTGGGAAGATCTTTCGCTGGAGAGTAAACTTCATCAGGCACTTGCGGAGCCGCAAGGAGCAGGAGAAGCCCCATGAGTGCTCGGTCTGCGGGGAGATGTTCAGTGACAGCGAGGACCTGGATGGACATCTGGAGACCCATGAGACCCAGAAGCCTTACACATGCAGCACCTGTGGGAAGAGCTTCCGCCTCAATTCCCACCTGCTCTCCCATCAGCGGATTCATCTGCAGACAGACCGATTTGAGCCCCTGAAGAAGAAAGAGCAAGGACCATCAGACAATGAGAGCAGCAGTCCCCACTCTCTGCTGGAAAAGAGCAAGGGCAAGTTGAGCTTCGAGTGCTGTGACTGTGGGAGGGTTTTCCAGCGTCCTGACCACCTGACTCGGCACAGGAACAATCTGCACGTGAGAGACAAGGCAGGGACCTTTCAGTGTCGGTACTGCGTCAAGAGCTTCCTGCAAAATCATGACCTCCTCCGGCACGAGCGCTTGCACATGAAGCGGCGTTCTAAGCAAGCATTGAACTCCTACTGACTCTTTCCTCTGTGTCCTGCTCATAGGGTGCATCCTTCCACACAACCCATCTCAGCAGGGCAGCACCTCTCGCAAATTGGTACTGATTGGGTCCTCCCCCTCCCCCACCTTATACTTACCCCGGAGAAATCCTCATGCTCTCAGGTAGCGTCCAACTTTTGCCTGATGCAACAGCAGTCCCCCTCCAAAGGATGATGTTGTAGCCAATTGAGCATTTATTCTGTACTCTGTTGTGCCAAATAACAAGGAGGGTGGGAGGGCATATCGCCACCAGCTAGGCGATTCGTTTCACTCCTTGTATCCTGTCTTCCATACCCCTGCCTAGTACATGCCAAGCTAGTGGAGAGGTCTGGGTAGTCCCCATCACAGTGATCCTTTGGGTCCCTTGCCAATCAACTCTTCTTACACTACCTCCCCTTCTCCTTTGTATGAATCCCCTGAATTGTGAGCTTTCTGTTAGACAGTGAGAAGTTGCCTACTAGGTGGCAGGTTAGAAAGAAAGCAGTAATGAATGCAGAGATGGATGGGAGTGCAGGGTCCTGCCCTCTGCTTGGGGACAGCCACTGAGCACACAACACATGGTGTCTCAGCAGTCTGAACTCAAGGCTGTAACCAATTCCCTTGTTTGCCGAAGCAGTGCTGGCCACACACATCATCCTAAATCTCACTGCGTGATGATCAGGTGGCCCTGTTGGCATACAGGCCTTGGTGGTAGATCTAATAGCCCTTCCAATGAACAGAAAACCATCTCATACCTTTCTGATTCAACCTGACAACTGGTTAATGGAGATCATGAACTCACCCAAAGGCCAATGTCCACATTTTAAACTGTGTTGCACACCTTCCCCAAAATGTTTTACTTTTACCCCAAAGGTCCTTGGTAAATATTAATGGAATGGACGTTGAGCTGTTATTTAAAAGACAAGTTCTTTCTCCCATCACCTCCTCTTGCTCTGTCCTGTCCAAGAATTGGGAGATGAGCAACCATTAAGAGGAAGGAGAGCCTACCATGTAAGTCATGTTTCACATGTATCTTAACATGCCAGAGTATCTGGTGATGTACTATTACCTCTGATTCACAGATGTGTCAGTGAAAGCTTAGGTTAGTTTGCCCGTGGTTAAATTGGAAGCCAGGATCTAAAACCAAGTGTCTGCTCTAGGGCCAGCATTCTCTGCACAGAAGGATTTTAAACATTAGTCTTTAAAGTTTGGAGCTTCAGGTTCTAGACTGGGGATGACTATTTGTAGTGAAACTTGAAGTAATCCAGCCAGCACATCTAGTTAGATAAAAGGGAGACAAGAAAGTGGTCTTATTGTTCCTAGAAGATTATATTGAGCTAGGTCTAGGGATGAGAAGGCATCAGGGCTGTGATGTGTTTTTAGCCGTAGGTGATTTGAAAGCCAGTAACAAAACATATATATATTTTTTATTATTTCCCCATCATTTCCCACCAGTGAACAGTAAGGGTGAGTAAATGCTCATTTTCATCCACAGAATTTTCACATCAAGAAGCCCCTACCCAAAACTAATGAAGGAGTTAAAGGTTTTATAAATACAGTCCTTGTGTGTATGTGTCTTCACACACCGAAATAGTAAATGCAATAAACCATCTGGTCATAACCTTGAACAAGAAATAAACTTGGAATTCTTAGTTTCTAAATAGTTTGCCTCTTGTGTTAATCTGTCTAAAAAGGGAGAAAATGAATCTTAACACCAAGGGAGGAAAGAATTTGAAATAGAATCAAGGCTCACTGAGTACATTTACATACTTCTGTGCCCTTGCCTGGAGGTTCTACTAGTAGCCTTTAGATACTTATATAAAAGAACAAGGCTTTCTGCCCAGTATATGTGGAAAAGTAAGATCATAAATAAGAGTGACAAAGGGAATGTAAGGGAACTGAAAGCCATGGGGCTGTAAGTCTCTTGAGTCCCCACCAAATATTCTGAGGGAGCCCCCACACCTCACTAATCCAGAGAAGACCAAGGCATCTAGCTAAAATCTGAAGATCAAGTTGCCTTTGGATTTAGAACCCCTCCAGGGTGATGTAGCTCCAATCCTAGATTAACCCCTTGCAGAGTAAGCTGATGAGATTACTGTTGTGGAAAAATTTCTCACAAGTGTTCCAACCCAAAACACCCTCTCCCCATCGCCCCCAGTGTTGCTTCAGCCAAAAAGAGATGCATTTGACCACTACCCTCCCTCTCTGGATGGGGAGGGGAGGAGGTTAGGCAGGCAGTTCAGCTATTTTTCTTATCTTGCCCTAGAGGTTTGGAGAGGCCATCGGGCCCCCAAGTCTGAGAAATAACCCTCCACTTTGCTCCAGTCATAGGCATCATTCCCACAACCCCCTAGGTACATACTAAAAACTCACTAAATTAAGATTCACATTAGCTGTTTTGCTTTAATTTAAGAAGAAACTTGAAATAACAGCAAAGTAAGATGACAGATCAGTCTGTTGAGTAAAGCTTGAAGTAGAGGATGCATCTCTTTTTGAACTTTGGGCTTTGTCATCTGAAATTTTTAGGCCTTGAACAGTTCTGGTCACATGATCTGACCTCTCAAGAAGAGAGGAAACAGCCTCATCTTTTATATGGGGGCAGATTGCAATTGTAACACTTCAGTTGTTTAACCAGTCTTTGGCCATTTTTATATCTCTTTCACTTCCTCAGTTCTCACCTCACTTGGAAAAAAGTTATGAGGCCAATGGTAGAAAGGCCCATTTTGCATAAGTAATGCAATGGAGCAAATGGAAGAGAGCCCAGCTATGTGGGAAAGCTCCTGATGAAATTTGTAGACCTCAAGCAAGTTGCTGTCTCCCTTGAGATGGGTACCCTCCTCTACCAAAACTGGAATTTGGAGCAGTCAGAGTGCTTCTGCTCGCGGATTTAGTGATAATTTTGTCATTTCACCAATTCCATCCACCAAACCCAGGCTTTTTGGGGGGTGGGGGTGGGGAAGCCTAAAAAGTATTCTTCAATCCCCGCCAGTTCTCCATGTCAGACAAGATTACAGATCAGGAAACAGGCTAAGTTAAAGTAGGAACAGAGCCTCGGGACTGAAAGAAAGAATGGTTAGGCCCCGCCTGCAGTCCCATCCATATTTGGGCCACCTCCTTCCTGTCTGCCCAACAGACCCAATAACCCAGGATCCACAGACCCTGGGGAGCTGTTTGTACCTGTTTCTGGCCATCCTGTACCAATTGGGAACGTTATCTTCTCTGAAAACCATAGCCCACAATAAGGATGTGATAATTAAAGTACATATAATCACTAGGGCAATTGAAGTTGTAGCAAATCCTTATAAAAAGATGGAGAACGTTATGAATCCTAAGGAATGAATATGAGTGGGAAGGGCCTGAAGCCCACCCACACATCTTGGCCGTAGAATATGACAGCCAGGTTTCTAAACTTTTGATGGCAAAGGGGTGTCTCCAAAGCATACAACTAAATAACTAAATGGCAGGGGATCACCTTTTTTTTTCCCATTGGATGTGGTATAGTTTCATTTATACTGGCCCAATTAAATCTTTGTATGCTTTGTTAAAATAGGAGGGTCTGAGACTACCCTGAAAACATTGCCAGGTCAGAAAATCTGCACAGTTGGCATAAATCCATCTCATGGAAATCAAACTGGAACCCCTTTGAAATTGTCTGCATACCCTGAGAAGAGACAAGGTCCTGACTTCAGTCCATTGAAGGTAAGTTCAAAGAATGAGATCTACAGGGATTCCTAAGTGTTTCCTCTAGTGCTTTTATCAGCACCAGGGGAAGATGTGGAGTGGGGAAAAGTATAAGCTCACATGGAAATAATGCTGGGACAAAACCCACCTACCATAATTAGCAAACATCAAACCTTCCCGGACCAAATTTATTGCATCTCCCTTTTGGCTACAAACATCTTTACAAAATGGCTGGGCTGAGTCAAGGTGATATTCTGTGGCCATGATCTGAAGCATTCATTAATGACCTCATGTAAACATCTGGGTTCAAGAAGCCAACACTCTTACCACATGTGCACTCACCATATTGTAGAAGTGGAGTCAGATGATTGAAGCAGAGGTGGCCACCAAGACAGGGAAAATGGTGATCTTCATCCCTCAAGAGGATTTTCATGTAGCCACCATCAGAGCAGCAGAAACTCTAGCTTGTGGTACAGCCCTCCACATCCTTGTGAAGTGATGGGCAGGTGCACCATTATAGTTGGGAGGAAAAGGACAGACCCAAACGCAGTGCATCCCTCTGTTAACGTGTTCCTGGGCTGATTTGAAAGGATTTATGCACCTTAGAAAAGCCATGTCTTAATCCTAATCCAATCTCAGGGAGGCAGCTGTCTCTTCTAGTCTCTATTCAGCACTGTGGTTCAGAAACTTGATTAGGTTATATCCGCAGACATGTGTCTCCGCCCATTCCAGGTGGGTCTTGATTAGTTTACTGGGATACTGTAAAAGAGGAAGCATTTTGGAGAAAGCTTGAGAACGATACAGAGCCATGAGAATCACAGAGCCCATGCAGCCAGAGACCTTTGGAGATAAAGAAGGAATACGTCCCCTGAGCTTCATGACACAAGGACTGGAGAGAAAACTAGCAGACATCGCCATATTTGCCATGTGCCTTTCCAGTTGAGAGAAACCCTGAACTTCATCGGCCTTTCTTGAGTGAAGGTAACCTCTGTTGATGCCTTAATTTAGACATTTTTATGGACTTGCTTTAATTTGGGCATTTTCATGGGCTTAGAACTGACTGTAAACTTGCAGCTTAAGAAAGTCCACTTTTTAAAAGCTGTTCCATTTCTGGTATATCGCATTCTGGCAGCTAGCAAACTAGGACATTCTGTTTATCATCATCACGCTCAGTATCTGATGCAAAACAGGAGCTTGATATTTGTTGCATAAAGCTGAAGCCCCATCACTTCTGCTGTCCTGGACACGAACTGCTATCTAAGCAGGTGCTTGGAAACTGGCTTGTCTAAGTGGTAGAGAGCCTGCCCCAGAAGTTACCTTACTTGGGCTTTATTGAGATAGGACTCCTTAGAGTCCATGCTTCATCATGCTCACATAGCCAGACCTAGGGTTGTTGGCCTTCCCTGAAGCCCCAGTCACCTTATGTTTGGTACAGTCTGCCAGACCTTCTTTGCTCAAAGACATCAGCTTGCCAGTTTCTCAAAATGCTGCCATTCTGGGGAGTCAGTTGAGCTGAAAGCCCAAGAACTGCATACATTCTGGAAAAGGAGTTTCATGGGTATGATTGGTCTTACTATTTATTAGTAACTTCACACCACTGTGAATTTGGGCAGCTAAGACAATTTTAAAAATTAAAAATTTTAGAGAAGAACACAGTGGCCTCTTAGGAGCTTATGCAAAGAGTGTGGACTCTTCGTTACGGACACATGGGTTCTTACTGACAGAAGCCACTTTCCTAACCCCACCCTGAGTGTCCTGCTTTGGAGCTATTATGTACCCCAGAAGAGGCCGTGTTCTTTCATGTGTAATTTTAAACTTTTTTATTGTATAATATAACATATATACAAAGCAAAGAAATAAAAAAAGCAACAGTTTTCAAAGCACTCTTCAACAAGTAGTTACAGAACAGATCCCAGAGCTTGTCATGGGCTACCAATCGATCCTCTTAGGTTTTTCCTTCTAGCTGCTCCAGAATATAGGAGGCTAGGGGGCTTAAATATTTATCGTCACAATCGACAATCGACTTCTTTTCCTTTTTTGTGTGTGAAAAATAACATATACAAAAAAGCTAAAATTTCAAAGCACAGCACCACAATTAGTTGTAGAACGTATTTCAGCGTTTGACATGGGTTACAATTTCACAATTTTAGGTTTTTACTTCTAGCTGCTCTAAAATACTGTGGACTAAAAGGAGATATCAGTTTAATGATTCATTAAATAATTCATCAGCATTCATATTCATTTGTTAAATCCTGTCTTCTATGTATAACTCCACCATCACCTTTGATCTTTCCATCCCTCTTTAGGGGTGTTTGGGCTATGGTAATTCTAAATTTTTCATATGGGAAGGGCCTGTAATTAATATGGGGTAGGGAGATGGAACTATCTGATGTTCCTGAGAGGCTAGGCTAGGTTTCAGGACTTATCTGGACCAGGGACTTATCTGGAGGTTGCAGGTTTCTGGAAAGTTACTGTAGTGCATGGAACCCTTGTGGAATCTTATATATTGCCCTAGGTGTTCTTTAGGATTGGCTGGAATGGTCCTGGTTAGAGGTTGGCAGGTTATGATAGGTACCAAGGTCTACCTGCAGCTTGCGTAAGAGCAACCTCTAGAGTAGCCTCTCAATTCTATTTGAATTTTCTCTGCCATTGATATTTTGTAAATTACACTTCTTTTTCCCCTTTTGGTCAGGATGGAATTGTTGATCCCAGCCGCCAGGTCTGGATTCATCCCTGGGAGTCCTCTCCCACGTCACCAGGGAGACTTTCATCCCTGGATGTCATGTCCCATGTAGGGGGGAGGGCAATGATTTCACTTGCAGAGTTGGGCTTAGAGAGACTGAGGCCACAAATAAGCAACAAAAGAGGTCCTCCAGAAGTAACTCTTAGGCATGCCTATAAGCTTCTCTGCTACATACATAAGCTTCACAAGTGTATGCCTCATGATCGAGGGCATGAAGGCCATGTTGTTTTTGTTTTGTTTTTTTTTTTACATGGGCAGGCACCGGGAATCAAACCCAGGTCTCTGGCATAGCAAGTGAGAACTCTGCCTGCTGAACCACCATGGCCCGCTCAAGGCCATGTTCTTTTAAACTGTTCCTGTGGGTACAGACCTGTTATAGTGGGGACCTTTTGGTTAGTTTTTTTAAACTGAGATGTGACTCATCCCATTCAAGATGGGTCTTAATCCTTTTTCTGAAGTCCCTTATGAAAGGATTAGGATGCAGAAAAAAGCCCAGAGAGCTGAGAGAGAAATACCCAGAGAAATTCATAGAGAAAGGCCCCAGAGGAGCAAACAAGAACCCACAGAAGCTTAGAGAAGCCTCAGAGAAGCAGAGAGGAAGTCACCGAAGCCGAAAGGTGGAAGCAGTGAAACCCAGGAGAAGACCAGCAGATATCACCATTGGCCTTCCATGTGACAGAGTGTCCCATATGCTGGTGGCCTGTCTTCAGAGTCCAGATATTATCCTGTTGTTGCCTTAACTGGGACATTCTCAGGGCCTTGAACTGTAAATAATAAGTTAATAAATCCCATTGTAAAAGCCAACCCATTTCTGGTATATTGCATCTGACAGATTTAGCGAACTGAAATGCTGGGCTCTTCCTCTCCATATCTCAGAGATAGAGGCCATGAAGTGGCCAGGGAGTCAGCCACATGACACTTGGCTCCAGCTGGAGGATCACGTTAAAATGTTGGGAAATAATGCGTGACAGCAAAAGTTCTCATGTGACTTGAATGAAAATTTGTATTAGGAGAGTATATCCAGAAGAGAATTTTCAGGTAAGTGTTGTTTCATAGGTTTAGGGAAATGGCCAGTGTGTGGTACAACGTTGTAGGTAATTTGGGCTTTAGGTCTGGGACCAAGCACAGGTGCCAAATGATTTGAGAGAAACTGTTTCTCTGTACTCACTTTTTACACCTCTACAAAAGGGAATGCTCACGTCCTCTACCTATGTGAGAAGGCACTTATCAAATGGAAAGGGACAAGTGAGCAGGAATAGAGGTGAATGCCAGGAAACAAACACTGGACTATCTGCCACTTTGGAAGGATGCCTCTCATGGGACCCTAGGGAAGCTGTGCTGCAGCTCCACCACAGGGAAGAATGCTAGAGTTCACACCACAATTATCTTCCTGGTTTTGCAGTTAAACTTTCTTTGGATTTTAATCATTAAGAAATGGGAGCTGAAAGTAAGTACATACAGAAGTGACACAGCCATGCTTCCTCAAATATTCTGGTTTTAGAAATGTGATTCCTTCAGGCTTCTTTTGTTTTATAGCCCAAGCACGTTTTCAGATTCTCCGTCTGTTTAAGAAAGGGATATGAGAGAATGGGGGAGAATTCAACTTCCCCAAGTTGAATTCTTGATATTCTCACAAGTAGTGTGGACAACCAAAGCTATAGGCTGAGCCCCCAGACTTGGGGTTTGTTCATATAAAACTTGACCCCACAAAGGATAGGTCAAGCCTACTTAAAATTAGGCCTAAGAGTCACCTCCAAGAGAACCTCTTTTGTTGCTCAGATGTGGCCTCTCTCTCCAGCCAACACAACAAGCAAACTCACCACCCTCCCCCTGACATGACTCCCAGGGGTGTGGACCTTCCTGGCAACATGGTACAGAAATCCTAGAATGAGCTGAGACTCAGCATCAAGGGATTGAGAAAAACTGTAGAATGAGCTGAGACTCAGCATCAAGGGATTGAGAAAACCTTCTTGACCAAAAGGGGGAAGAGTGAAATGAGACAAAGTGTCAATGGCTGAGAGATTCCAGAGTCCAGAAGTTATCCTGGAGGTTATTCTTACGCATTAAGTAGATATCATCTTGTTATTCAAGATGTAATGGAGAGGCTGGAGGGAACTGCCTGAAAATGTGGAGCTGTGTTCCAGTAGCCATGTTTCTTGAAGATGATTGTATAATGATATAGCTTTCACAATGTGACTGTGTGATTGTGAAAACCTTGTGTCTGATGCTCCTTTTATCTACCTTGTCAGCAGACGAGTAAAACATATGGAATAAAAATAAATAATAGGGGGAACAAATGTTAAAATAAATTTAGTTTGAAATGCTAGTGATCAATGAAAGGTAGGGGTAAGGGTATGGTATGTATACATTTTTTTCTGTTTTCATTTTATTTCTTTTTCTGAATATATACAAATGTTCCAAGAAATGATCATGATGATGAATATGCAACTATGTGATGATATTGTGAATTACTGATTATATATGTAGAGCAGAATGATCAAAATAGGAATGCTTGCATTTGTTTGGTGTTTTTTTTTTTCAGTATTTAAAAAAATAAATAATAAAAATAATAATAAAAAAGAATTCTACCACTGGAAAAATAAAAAGAGAGGGATACCTTTGGGGAGCACATTTATTCATTAACATACCTTCACTAAAAGTTCACTGTGATTAAGGTGCTTTCTCTGTGAGACCCAGTTCTTGTCTCTCTGCATATGTCATCCTCCCAAGACCAGACTGCAGACAGTACTCAGAAGTAGCACAGTCACAGAAAAGGCAAAACAGCAGAGGACTGCCATCAGGGAACTTCCTGAGGCTCCTTACTTCAAGGATAGGAGAATCAGAAAGCCCTTTGTTGTGAAGCAGAACAAAGGCAGAGGTATATTGAGGATGAAATCATTTAGTCCAGGCTGTGTCTACCTGTGATGGCTTGAAGCTGTATTCTTAAGGCTGACTTATTCCCCTGGGTGTGACTTATTCTGGCTGATCCTTTTGATTAGGTTATTTCATTTGACGCATTTCTCAGGTGGGTCATAATCCTCTTCCTGGGGATTATGAAGGGTGTGTGTGTGTGTGTGTGTGTGTGAGAGAGAGAGAGAGAGAGAGAGAGAGAGAGAGAGAGAGGAAACACACCAGAAGCTGAGAGAAAAAGCCACAGAAACAGAGAGGATCCACTGAAGGTAGAAGTTGGAAGCAATGAAACCTGGAACAGAAGGGAGAGACCAACAGATGCCATGTACCTTGACATCAGATAGAGGAATCCAGGATCACCAGTATCTGGTCTTTGAGGAGAAAACATCACCTATTGATGCCTTCATTTGGACATTTTCACACCCTCAGTACTGTAAACTTGTAAGTTAATGAATCCCCATTATAAAAGCCAACGATTTCTGGCGTACTGCATTTCATCACCTTTAGCAAAGTAAAACACTACTTGACCTAAATTTCTTAATCCCAAGCAATGGATCTTTTCACTTATTTCTAATCACTGTACAATTTATTCACAAAATCCTTGGAAGCAGGAGCTCCTCCATGTAGTTCCCAGCACAGACACACGTATAAAAAGGCAATGGAGAGAAAAAGAAGGGGGCAGATAGGAAAAGGAGTTGGCTTCCTTAAGGAGATTCAGCAGGTAGCGGAGCATGAGGATCATGAGCACCTGAAGCAGGGTCAGTCAAGTGGCTGACTTAAGGCAGTACCAGCAGGACCATTAGCCATAGTGATGCAAATGCTGTCCCAAGGATCCCCCATGACTCAAGTAGCCACACAGATTCATCCCTTGCTATCTGATCCAAGCTCTATTGGCTTCACTTTGACAAGTGAAGTCCTTAGTTCCAATTGAAAGCAAATATTCCTGGGAGATATAACTTACATCTGATATTTCTGAGAATCTGCCATAGGCAAGGTGGTAATAGTAATAATAATAAAATATCCTGCATAGTAGGACTTCCCGTATCCAGTCTGGCATGTAGGGAGCTTGGAAGTCACCTCTTCCATTCTAACCATACGAAGAAAGATGAAACAAAACTTGAAAAATAACTCTTCTTAGATACATTAGAAAATTGAGGTCCTGAAAACAGGAGAGAAATGGATAAAAAGAACCATAAATACCTAGACAGGAAGCCCAGAAACAGAGACTCTCTGCTGGAACCAGTACCTGTAGGAATGCTTGAATTGTAATTGATAATTGGGGAAGTCTTAGTGTGGACTAGCTTGAGAGCTAAAGACTCCTCGGGGGGCAGTTTTGGGCGTAATTCCCACAATTTCCTGTGCTTTAACTCCAACAGCTCTGTCTGGGTCTCATATTAAAGACTAGGGAAAATTCTCCTTGAGTTTCCAGCAGGGGTGGGGGGAATGTAACTATTTTGGAAGTCACCCAGAATAGTCTATTCTTCTTAATAAAAGACTGCCCTCAGGGGACACTATTTTATCTGAGCCTAACCAACTTTGGTTTTATCAGAGCCTAGTGATGTCAGGGAGTGGAAATATTGAACTCCAGGCCCCTCTAGCTTTCCTGTCTTACCTAAGGAAGAGGAGGAAAAGAAGCTGAGAAGCAGTTGTGAAGGTCACAAGCTCACTAAGAGACTGAGACCCAATCATATGATTATAGGATGCTTCCCCTCCTCCCACACCTCAGCACATCAATAGGGCGCCTGTGTAGTAACAGAAAATTACCTTGGAGACTGCAGAGCTTAGACACAACAGAGGAGGCAAAAATAAGTACACCAGCGGAAATCTTAGCTTCTGACGTCTACAGTTACAGAAAACAGTAAATACTAACTCCCTACTGAATAAGCATAAAACCTCATACTATAGGTCTATTTATCTAATTTCTTTTTTATGTGGTACATCATGTCCTGCTTTCAGCAAAAAATTATAAAGTATACTAAAAGGTAAAAACAAACAAACAAAAAACACTTCCTGAAGACACAGAGCAAATACCAGAACCAGACTCAGAGGGCAGAGATGTTATAATTACCAAACTGAAAATATAAAATAACTAAGTACTATGCTAAGGGTTCTAATGAAAACAGTGGGCATTGTTCAAGAACAAATGGGCAATGTAAACAGAGAAGGAAGCTATAAGAAGCTTTCAAAAGGAAATACTAGATATCAAATACACTATAAAAGAAATGAAGAATGCTTTTGATGGGGTCATCAGTTGACTTGTCATCGTTGGGGAAAGAATCAGTGAGTGTGAAGCTATGTCAAAAGAAACTTCTACAACTGAAATGCAGAGAAAAAAGAATAAAAAGATGGAACCGACTGTGAGACAATTACAAAAGCATATATAATGACTGTACTAGAAGTAATATAAAGGAATAGAAGAAATATTTAAATAATGGCTGAGAATTTTCCAAAATTATTAATAGACATCAAATCACAGATTCAAAAAGCTTAGAGACACCAAGCAGGATAAACACCAAAAATCCACACCAAGACATAACATATTGAAACTGCATTAAATCAAAGAGGAAATCTTATAGAATGCCAGAGTAAAAACAAACAAACCAAAATAAATAAATAAATAAAAAACCCTCACCTTGGAGGGACAAGTATAAGAATTATGTCAGATTTCTCTTGAGAAACCATACAAAGAAGAGGGTGGAAGGAAGTGTTTAAAGTGTTGAAAGATAAACCCCCACAGAAATCTAGAATTCTGTATCCAGTGAGATTATCCTTTAAAAGTGAGGGAGAAATAAAGTCTTTCTCAGACACAGAAATTGAAGGAGTTTGTCATCAGTAGACCTACTGTGCAAAAAATGTTCTCCAGAGGAAGTTATATGATATGGTCAATATATACACACAAAACTTCAAGCAGCAACTCCAAATACTGCAGTAACTTAACTCAGCTTTATTCTGACTCTACCCAGAGAAGATTGGAGGCATCCACACTTCTGACTCAGTGACTACATATGAAGGAGTTCCCACTAACTCCTCAGTTTCAATAATTTGCTAGAATGGTTCACAGAATTCACTGAAAGCACTATATGTATATATAGTACTAATTAAAGTTTTTCTATAGTAAAAAGATACAAATAAGAAGAAGCCAAAAGAAGAGATGCATACGGCAAAGCCTGGGAGGGTCTCAAGCACAAGCTTCTGTGTTCTCTCCATTGAGAGTTAGAACATGTCACCCTCCCAGAATCGGGCATTCCATTCAGAAAGTAGAAGGGAGGACCACCAAAGGGTTAGAAAGGGGAAGCTCATATAAGGCAAGTGCTGAAGCAAGTAAGGGAATGTTCTGATTGGCTGATGTTTTAGTTTACTAAATGCTGCCCAAATGTAATATATCAAAAATAAATTTCAAACAGAGTCAAGAGATTATCCCGGAGGTTATTCTTATGCATTATATTAGATATTCCATTTTTAGTTTATAGTGTATTGGAGTGGCTTGAGGGAAGTACTTGAAACTTTTGAGCTGTGTTCTGGTAGCCTTGGTTCTTAAAAACGATTGTATAAAGATATAACTTTTACAGTGTGACTGTGTGATTGTGAAAATCTTGTGTCTGATGCTCCTTTTATCCAGGGTATGGACAGATGAGTAAAAAATAGTGCTGGATTGAAATGATGTATGTACCCTAGAAAAGCCATGTTTTAATCCTAATCTCATTTTATAAAGGCAGCCATTTCTTCTAATCCCTATTCAATGCTGTATGTTTGAAACTGTAATTAGATCATCTCCCTGGAGGTATGATTTAATCAAGAGTGGTTGTTAAACTGGATTAGGTGACGACATGTCTCCACCCATTTGGGTGGGTCTTGATAAGTTTCTGGAGTCCTTTAAAAGAGGAAACACTTTGGAGAATGAAATAGATTCAGAGGGAGCAGAGAATGCTGCAGCACCACGAAGCAGGGAGTCATTGGAAATGAAGAAGGAAAACACCTCCTGGGGAACTTCATGAAACCGGAAGCCAAGAGAGAAAGCTAGCAGATGATGCCGTGTTCGCCATGTGCCCTTCCAGCTGAGAGAGAAGCCCTGACTGTGTTCCCCATCTGCCTTCTCACTTGAGAGAGAAACCCTGAACTTCATTGGACTTTTGAACCAAGGTATCTTTCCCTGGATGGATACCATTGATTGGACATTTCTATAGACTTGTTTTAATGGGGACATTTTCTCAGCCTTAGAACTGTAAACTAGCAAATTATTAAATTCCCCTTTTTAAAAGCCATTCTGTTTCTGGTATATTGCATTCCGGCAGCTAGCAAACTAGAACAACAGTCTATACAGATGCTGTAAAATATCACAAGTACATGTATTGATAAGATAGAATTACTAAATACAACAGATAAATTACTTTTTTTTTTTTTTTTGCATGGCCTCGAGAATCGAACCTGAATCTCCAGCATGGCAGGAGAGAATCCTGCCACTGAGCCACCATCGCACCACCCACAGATAAATTACTTTTTAACATCATAGGAAAAAAAATCCAAAGTATATCACTCATTGTTTCTTAAATTAGATAACTTTTAGTAAAAAGATCATATAGACATGAAAAAGATGGGCATGGGAATTGTGTGAGAAGAACACAAATCATGCATAATGATTATCTACATAATCAGATATATACTGCATGTATACTGACAGTGGCTGAAAGCACCCATAAGTAGATTAACTATTACGATTTGAGGTAGTTAAGGTTTAAATATACAACTTTGAAAGAAACCATAACTTCATTGATTTCCTCATTACAAATATTTATACAAAAAGAAGATTTTCTGTTCATGGAAATTTTTTAACTTGGTCCTGTAAAATAGGTTACTTATTACAGTAGCAGACTTATTAGTATTAAAGCAACATTGTTCCTGGGCAATCAGTATCTTTCAGAGGTCATCTGATTGCAAGAGCATTGATGCTCACCTGTCAACTTCAGTCTGGAGACGAAGAGCATTATGGCAGTGTTAATGTTTCAAAAACTTAGATATATTTATAACTGTTCACTACAGGTCATGTGTTCCAAGGGAAGGTACAGTGGTGCACACAGAAGAGGGGAACTCTGTATTATGGTAGTCAAGGGATTGGAGGTATTTTTCCTCTTATGTTAGATGGGGCCCAGTGTCCAAAAGATCCAAAGTTGGCATTCTGACCTGCATTAAGGGTAAACAATATATGCAATATTACAGGATCCCCTCCAATTTGTAGGTAGGTAATAAAAGCAAGCAGTTATCTGCAGTTTACAAAGGGGAAGCAAAATACCTCCATGAACAGAAGTAGAATCTACTTCTATAAGAGTGTGCTTTCATTTTCCATTGAAACATAAAATTTCTCTATACCCTTCTTTTGATTAAGATAACTGCAAACAGATTATGCTTAATCATAAAATAAGGGTGATTTCATTAGATTTAGCATTATTATTTACTTAGGTGCAGAAAGAGTGGTGATTTACCACTTTGACCCTTTCAAGTTTGTTTTGCTGGTAGTTTTCTTGACTTTTAAAAGTCCCTCGAGGCTAAGGTGCCAACCCAGGAACTTAACACCAGGTTTCACCTCCAGTACCTATAGATTTGGGTGAATTCCTCTTTCTTAAGAGGAACTATATGTTCCTCTTATAGTTCCTATGCTTGCCAGAAAATAACTTTCTTTACTGACATGTAAGTCTGGGAACCCTGGAAGCAGGTACCAGATTGTGTTTTCTCAAGACAGTTTTGTAAGTATGGGCTCTATTAAATCAACGTTAGTTCCTTGAAAGTGTCTGATCATGTCTGATTAAATGCCAAACATGACATTCTAGTCAAAGCATTGATTGTATAACCAGTGTCTCCAATTATGTCTGATAACAAGGACAGATTCTTATTGAACCTATGCAAATAATTATTTTGCCATAAAAATAAGAATATTTGGTAAGACTTCCAAATTCTGAGGATTCAGGCAGGGAGAAAAAAAAAGGAATGCTTTATGGATTATAGCTCACTTAAGGGAAAAGAGTAAGGGATTTCTTGTATCTAGAAATAGAACATTAAAACATAATCATTCAAGTAAAAGCACTTCTTTACCGGTTCATTCAGTCCCAGGTAATTAATCCTTGATCCACTTGATCTTGTGTTAGCAATCTTATGAACACATCAGCTTCTTCACTAGAATTCTGGAATCTTGATTCATTCCAGTGGTATGGTCTCAAAGTTATTTCAGTAATGTCTTTAGAAGCCTGTGCCCCAGAGAACCTGGCACAGTCCTTTCCATGAGTCTTAGAGACAGTCCTTTTTGTTGAAGATGAAGTACACTGTCCTGAAGTTGACTGTTTAAGTGTTTTCAGGGATGCATCAGAATAAAAATTACTTGTAGATGACAAAAAACCATGGTTAACATACTGATGTTTTACGAATGTGAAAGTTATGATGAAAGTTCATTACAAAAATAATACAATTGAGAAGGAAATATGGTTGTTTCGGTGACATGTAATTTTTCAAAGTGTAACTGAATTATGGCAATAACACTATACTGTTTTATAATATCAGATCAGCATTAGGACATCTCATGAACAGTGAGGTTATTGATCAGTCTCTAGGGCCTTTATACTGTTTCTGAAGTGTTTATATTAATAGCATTTTACCCATTCAAATTTAACCAACAGAGGGTTAGAAAATACTATTTTGACATTTCCCATGTAACTCAAAACATCAAATAAACCTAATAATTCCTTTTATAGGGTAAAACAACAAATCCTTTGTGATTATCCAGTGGCTCTCTGGGAAATCCTATTGCCAGCGCAAGGTCAACAGGACATAATTTAGGGTTAGATTTTGAGAAGGCAAAATATCAAGATATGTCAGGTTTGCACATTTTGTCAGACAGGGAAACGGGTCACTATGAAATAATTATTGGCTCCCTATTTAACCAAAGTGATAATAAAGGACTTTAAAAGTAAATAGGAAAAAAAAAGCCTTTCATACTGGACACCGGTTCCATTCCAGGCGGAGGCACCACTCCCCCTCCCGGCAAAAGAAAAGGAAATAGGAGTTGGCTCCGCTCACCCGCCATTCGCCCGCTGCGCCCGGCGCTCCTGGATTAAGGGGCTGCGCGCCCAGCTCCGCAGATTTCACCCGCGGGCTGCGCAGGCCGCAGGCACCAGGGACGCGAGGCTGTGGCGGGCAGGCTCCGGCAGGTCCCCGCTGCACCCCGCCGTGGTGCCACGGACAAGGACGTGGGCGACCGGAAGCAGGCGCTGTCCTGCGTGGGCGAGTCCACGTGGAGGTGCTTCAGTGGGGCAGAAGCACTGCAAAGAAAGAAGATATAAAGCTGAGCGTTAGGAAGCTACTAAACAGGCATAGCGTCGAGTTCGGTGATTATATGCGGTCTGAGTTTGATAATCCTTTTCCGGCCAAAAATATGCAGTCTGTGTTTGTTGTTGACACAGAATTAAAAGTTAAAGGCCCACGGCCCATTGATTTGAGCACATGTACTGTTGAACTTCACATCTTCCAAGTGAATGAAGAAGGTCCCAGCAGTGAAAATTTGGAGAAAGAGACAAAATATAGTTGCAGCCAGTCCCTGGGTTCTGCCTGCAGCTGAATTCCATGGTCTTTGGGACAGTCTGGTGTATAATGTAGAAGTTAAATTACACCTCCTTGATTACGTGATGACGACTGTGCTGTTTTCAGACAGAAATGTCAACAGCACCCAGATAGGCTGAAACCGCGTGGTGCTGCTGCGGAGAGCTCCAGGAACTGGGAAAACATCCCGCGTAGAGCATTAGCCCAGTAATCGACCAATGGACTTTCAAGCAGGTACCACTATGGCCAATTCATTGAAACAAACAGCCACGGCCTCTTTTCTAAAGGGTTTTCAGAAGGCGGCAAGCTGGTAACTAAGATGTCCCAGAAGATCCCGCATTTGATGGACGGCAGAGACGCCCTGGTGTCTGTGCGCGTGGATGAGGTGGAAAGCTGACCGCAGACGGCACCTCCTGCAGGCGGGCGCGGAGCGCTCGGAAGTCATCTGCGAGGTCAACGCCGTCCGGAGCCAGGCTGACCAGATTAATAGGCATTCCAACGTGCTGATCCTCACCACTTCCAACATTACCAGGAGGATTGACGTGGCCGTCGTGGACAGAGCCCATATCAAGCAGTATTCAGGGCAGTCATCTTCGAAACTGATCTTTCTTGTTTGGAAGAATTCAGAAAGTGTCAGATCATCTTCCCTCCTTAGCGGCTGCTGACCCTCCGGGAGCTGGAGATGATCTGATTCCTCGAAAACGACGTGTCGAAGCTGAGTCTCCTTTTAAGTGGAATTTCAAGGAAGAGCGAGGGCCTCAGCGACCGGGTCCTGCGGAAGCTCGCGTTCCAGGCGCGCGTGCTGGTGGTGCAGGCGCCCCGTGTCACCGCCGAGCGCTTCCTTCGGGCCCTGTCGCTGGCCGTGGAGAAGCAGTTTGAAGAGAAGAGGAAACTCTCCCCCTGCTTTTGAGCCCAGGCACCCAAACGGCTGGGCCTGGTGGAGAGAGGCCCGGCAGGGCCCCACTTTCCTCAGCAGCGCCCCCAAAACGGCATCTAGCTCTGCAGTAGGAGGGCACGGGAGCGACGGGACATGGCAACGCAGCGAGGAGGTAAAGGCCTGTCGTCTCACCGCTCAGAAGAAACTCAGGTGGCTTTTTAAAAAAAGTAAATAGGAGTTAATATTATTGTTAAAAAAGACAGCTCTTTTAAAAGTGAAAAGATTTGTTTCTAAAACAAAGGCTGATAAGGTCAATATAAATATCAGTAAGGATATTATTCTGATAAAACATGGAATCCATGCAGATTACTCAGATGCTTAAGGAAAAACCTTTTACAATCTCTTATTAAAAGCAGATCAATAATCCAAGAAAAGTTTCTCCTTTTAACAGAGAAAAATAAAATTCTAGTTTTGTATGACGATGCTGGCTGATAAGAAAACTTAAAAGTCTGTAAACCTATTAAGTCTTCTCCAACCTTAACCACAACAATTAAAATTCCTATTCCACAAACCTCAACTTTCTATATCCTTTCAGGTTTTGTTGTACACATTTCTGTTCTTATTCTGAAACAGCCAGTCATTTTACTTTAGGACAAAACTACTGTCTTTTCCTTAACAAAATACTTACATATTTAAGTCACTAAAAATATCTTTGAAACTGTCTTCAAGCAAACATCCTATGAAGCACAATTATTCTTTATTTTGCCTTTTACTTTATTGAGATATCTTCAAAGTATACAATCAATGGCTCACAATATCATCACATAGTTGTGTATTCATCAGCACGATCATTTTTAGAACATTTGCATCACTGCAGAAAAAGAAGAAGACAAAAGAAAAAGCTGATACATCCCATACTCCTTGCCCCTCTCTTTCATTGACCAAAACTATTGCAATCTAACCAAATGTTTTACCCCTTATGCCCCCCATTATTTATTTATTTTTTGTCCTTATTTTTCCATGTATCTGTCTATACCCTGGATAAAAGGAGTATCAGCTACAAGGTTTTCACAATCACCCAGTCACATTGTAAAAGATATATGGTAATAAAATCATTTGTAAGAATTAAGGCTTGTTTAAGAATTAAACAGTTTCAGGTACTTCCAGTCCAATACACCACAAATGAAAACAGTGATATCTAAATAATACATAAGAATAACCTCCAGAATAACCTCAAAACTCTGTTTGAAATCTCTCAGCCACTGAAATTTTATTTTGTCTCATTTTTCTCCTCCCCCTTTTGGTCAAGAAGGCTTTCTCAATCCAATCTTGCCAGGGCCATGCTCATCCCTGGGAGTCATATTCCACATTGCCAGGGAGATTTACACCCCTGGAAGGACAGTGAGTTCACCTGCAGAGTTGGCATAGAGAGAGGCCACATCTGAACAACAAAAGAGATTGTCTGTGGGTGACACTTAGGCATAATTATCAGTAAACTTAGCTTCTCCTTTGCAGGAATAAGTTTCATAGGGGCAAGCCTCAAGATCAATTTCTTAGTGTATTGAATTAGTTGTCCCCTTTGCTTGCAAGAATATCAGGAATTCTCCATATGGGAAGTTTAATATTTCCTTCTTTCTCCCCAAAGGGACTTTGCAAATACTTCTTTTTTTATTTTCAACTTTTTTTTTATTGTATAGTATAACATATACACAAAGCAAAGAAATAAAAAAGCAGTAGTTTTCAAAGAACTCTTCAACAAGTAGTTATAGGATAGATCCCAGAGTTTGTCATGGGTTACTATATGATCCTCTCAGGTTTTTCGTTCTAGCTGCTCCAGAATATAGGAGGCTAGAGGGCTTAAATATTTTTTTATTGTCACAATCGACTCTTTTTTTCCTTTTTTTATGTGAAAAATAACATATATACAAAAAAGCTATAAATTTCAAAGCGCAGCACCACAATTAGTTGTAGAATATATGTCAGAGTTTGACATGGGTTACAGTTTCACAGTTTTAGATTTTTACTTCTAGCTGCTCTAAAATACTGGGTAATAAATGGAGATATCAACTTAATGACTCAGTATTCATATTCATTTGTTAATCTTTGATCTTTCCATCCCTCTCTTTAGGAGTATTTGTGCTATGGCCATTCTAACATTTTCATATTTGGAAGAATCTGTCACTAATATGAGGTAGGGAGATAGAACTGTCTGATCTTCTGGAGAGGCTGGGCTAGGTTTCAAGACTTATCTGGACCAGGGACCCATCTGAAGATTGTAGGTTTCTATAAAGTTCCTCTAGTTCAAGGAACCCTCGTGGAATCTTATATGTTGCCTTAGGTGTTCTTTAGGATTGGCTGGAATGGTACTAGTTGGGGGTTAGCAGGTTATGATAGGTAGCAAGGTCTAACTGAAGCTTGCATAAGAGCAACCTCCAGAGTAGCCTCTCAACTCTATTTGAACTCTTCCTGCCACCGATACTTTACTAATTACACTTCTTTCCCCCATTTTGGTCAGGAACAGAATTGTTGATCCCGCAGGGCCAGGTCTGGATTCATCCCTGGGAGTCATCTCCCATGATGCCAGGGAGACTTTCACCCCTGGATGTCATGTCCCACGTAGGGGAGAGGGCAATGATTTCACTTGCAGAGTTGGGCTTAGAGAGACTGAGGCCACATATGAGCAACAAAAGAGGTCCTCCAGAAGTAACTCTTAGGCATGAAATAGTTCGTCTAAGCTTCTATGCTACCTACATAAGCTTCACAAGAGTAAGCCTCTTGATCGACGGCATGGCCTGTTGATTTGGGTGTCCATAAAGTTTGACACAGTTTCAGGGGATTCCCTGATGGTAAGGTTTACTAGTTCCATATTCTTTCTCCCTTCCCTCAGTGGACTTTGCCAATACTTTTTGATTATCTGCTTAATATACTCTAGGATGTATCCAGGCATTACAATAATCTATACAGGATTAAAGGACCTCTTTCTTATTCTGTGTTCCCTGTGTTTCAGTTGTTCAAATGAACTGTAGAGATAGGTTGAATTAGATTATGCACTACAGAAAATTTCAGTTTCAGACAAAATAGACTTTTCTTCCACTGGTTTCAAAGAGTATGTGTGGCTCTAAAATAAAGACACTGTCTTCCTTACCCCTATGTTCTGAATTACTTTAACCCCAACCTATTCAGCTTCATTCTTAACTCTAAATATCAGGTTATATATATATATATAACAGCCTCTCAAAATTCAGAAATAATAACCACAACTCCAGACTTAACATGCCTACTCTAAAAGCTTACAATCTAGGCCCCTGTTTTCTTATACGTATTTTCTAAAGGTGACCATACCATTCTTGTTCTTTTGTTTCTGGCTTATTTTGCCTCACCAAATGTCCCACATGTTCATTCACATCATTGCATGTCTCATGACATTGTTCCTTTTTATAGCACCACAACCTTCAATCATAAGTATACACATTGTTCATGAATCTGCTTCTCCATCATGCATCCTTCAGCCACCTGCGTTCATTGGGCATCATGTAGAGAGCCCAATGTCCACAGTCCATCGACACGTTCTATTTTAGATAATTTCATTGTTCCCAAGAGAAAGAAAACAAGTGAACACACCCTCACCAAATAGGAAATCTAAGCCTCCTCTGAACTCATGTCCTTCCCCCCATAATTTTTTTTAATTAATTAAAAAAATTTTTTTAAGTACCAAAAAAACACCAAACAAATGCAAGCATTTGTAGCTTTTGATAATTCCGTTCTACCTATATAATCAGTAATTCATAATATCATCACATAGTTGCATATTCATCATCATGATCATTTCTTGGAACATTTGCATCTCTTCAGAAAAAGAAATAAAAAGAAAACAGATAAAAATTCATACATATCATACCCCCACCCCTCCCCCTCACCGATCACCAGCATTTCACTCTAAATTTATTTTAACACTTGTTCCCCCTATTATTCATCTTTATTCCATATGTTTTACTCATCTGTTGATAAGGTAGATAAAAGGAGCATCAGACACGAGATTTTCACAATCACCCAGTCACATTGTGAAAGCTGTATCATCTTCAGGAAACATGGCTACTGGAACACAGCTCCACATTTGCAGGCAGTTCCCTCCATCCTCTCCACTACATCTTGACTAACAAGATGATATCTATTTAATGCATAAGAATAACCTCCAGGAAACCTCTCAACTCTGTTTGGAATCTCTCAGCCATTGACACTTTGTCTCATTTCACTCTTGCCCCTTTTGGCCGAGAAGGTTTTCTCAATCCCTTGATGCTGAGTCTCAGCTCATTCTAGGGGTTTTCTCAATCCCTTGATGCTGAGTCTCAGCTCATTCCAGGATTTCTGTCCCATGTTGCCAGGAAGATCCACACCCCTGGGAATCATGTCCCACGTAGACAGGGGAGGGTGGTAAGTTTGCTTGTTGTGTTGGCTGGAGAGAGAGGCCACATCTGAGCAACAAAAGAAGTTCTCTTGGGGGTGACTCTTAGGCCTAATTTTAAGAAAGCTTGACCTATCCTTTGTGGGGTTGAGTTTCATATGAACAAACCTCAAGATTAGGGGCTCAGCCTATAGCTTTGATTGTCCACACTGCTTGTGAGAATATCAAGACTTGAACTTTGGGAAGTTGAATTTTCCCCCTTTCTCACCATTCCCCAAAGGGGACTTTGCAAATACTTTTTTATTCACTGCTTAAATCACTCTGTGTCCCCCCATAATTTATCTCTGCTGTTGCTTTGGTAGTGTTGATGGTTTCCTTTTGAACATAGCTCATAGCATGCAATAGCAATTTCCCCCCTGCACCCTGGACTTAAACACTCTTTGTATAAAAATCATATCTTTCAAGTAATTCTTGTGAGAACTAGTTTATATTTCTAGTGTTAATCAGTGAGATGCATAGGTCTATAAAACCCCTTTCAGTCTTGTTCATCTTCAATATGGTAATATTACTTATAGACCCACTAGAGAACCACCTTCATTCCTATTTATTCCCTTATGCTGGAGTTCAACCTATTTAGCTGACGGCTCACCCATCTCTAGCTTCTATGATTCCCTAAGTTCCCCACATTCTGATTATATCTTTATGTTGGTCATAAAAGTGGAATCATACAGTATCTGTCCTTTTGTGTCTGGCTAATTTCACTCAGCATTATGTCCTCAAGGCTCATCCATCTTGTAATGTACTTCAGGATGTCATTTTGTCTTACTGCTGCATAATATTCCATTGTATGTAAATACCACATTTTGTTGATCCATTCGTCTGTTGATGGGCATTTGGTTTGTTTCCATCTTTTGGTGATTGTGAATGATGCTGCTATGAACATCAGTGTGCAAATGTCTGTTTGTGGCATTGTTTTCAGCTCTTCTGTGTATATACCAAGTATTGCTATTGCTGGGTCATAGGGCAACTCGATATTTAGTTTCCTAAGGAGCCACCAAACAGTCTTCCACAGTGACTGCACCGTTATACATTCCCAACATCAGGCACAATTGTCCCAGTTTCTCCATATCCTTTTCAACATTTATAGTTTCCTATTTGTTTAATAGCAGTCATTCTTATAGGTGTGAGGTGGTATCTCATCATAATCTTAGTCTGCATTTCCCTTGTAGCCAATAAAAATGAGCATCTCTTTATGTGCCTTTACCTATCTGTGTTTGCTCCTCAGAAAAATGCCTATTCATATATTTAGCCCATTATAATTGGGTTGTTCTTTTGTTACTGAGTTGTATGATTTCTTTGTATATAGAGGAAATCAAACCTGTCTCTGATATGTGATTTCCAAATATTTTCTCCCATTGAGTTGGCTGCCTTTCACCTTTTTGACAAAGTCTTTTGAGGTGCAGAAGCATTTGATTCCGAAGAGTTCCATTTATCTATTTTTCCTTTTGTTGCTTGTGCGTCAGGTGTAAAGTTTAGAAAGCCACCTCCTATCACTAGGTCGTGAAGGTATCTCCCTAGATTTTCTTCTAGAAGCTTTATGGTGCTAGTTCTTATATTTAGGTGTGTTTGATCCACCTTGAGTTAATTTTTGTGTAGGGTGTAAGATAGAGGTCCTCTTTCATTCTTTTGGCTGTTGATATCCAGGTCTTCCACGCCCAATTACTGAAAATACTATTTTGTCCCAATTCAGTGGATTTAGGGGCATTGCCAAAAATAAGTTGGCCATAGATTTGGTGGTCTATTTCTGCACTCTTGATTCAATTCTATTGGTGAATGCTTTTATCTTTGTGCCAGTATCATGCTCTTTTCACCACTGTGGCTTTATAATAGGTTTTAAAGTCAGGGAGTGTTAATTCTCCCACTTCATTCTTCTTTTTCAGGATGCTTTTAGCTATTCGGGAGCTCTTTTCCTTCCAGATGAATTTGATAGTTAGCTTTTCCAAATCTTCAAAGTAGCTTGTTGGAATTTTGATTGACACTCTGTTGAATCTGTAGATCAATTTGGGGAGAATTGACTTCTTAATTATATTTAGCTTTCCTATCCATGAGCAGGGAATGTCATTCCACCTATTTAGGTCTCCTTTGATTTCTTTTAGCAATGTTATGTAGTTTTTTGTGTACAAGTCCTTTATGTCCCTAGCTAAGTTCATTTGTAAGTACTTGATTTTTTTAGTTGCTACTTTGAATGGAATTTTTTCCTTAACTGACTCTGCAGCTAGCTCATTGCTTGTGTATAGAAATGTTACTGATTTTTGCCATTAATTTTATATCCTGCCACCTTGCTGGATTTGTTTATTAGCTCAAGTAACTTTGCTGTAGGTTTCTCAGGATCTTCCAAGTATTGTATCATATCATCTGCAAATAATGAGAGCTTTACTTCTTCCTTTTCAATTTGGATGTTTTTATTTATTTTTATTGCCTAATTGCTCTAGCTAGAACTTTTAACACAATGTTGAATAACAGTGGTGACAGTGGACATCCTTGTCTTGTTCACCATCTGAGTGGGAAAGCTTTCAATCTCTCTCCACTGAGTATGATGCTGGCTATCAGTTTTTCATATATTCCCTTTATTAAATTGAGGCAGTTACCTTTGATTCCTATCTATTGGAGTATTTTTATCAGAAAAGGATGCTTAATTTTGTTGAATGCTTTTTCAGCATGAATTGAGATGATCGTGTGATTTTTCCCTTTTGATTTGTTAATGTAGTGTATTACATTAATTGATTTTCTTGTATTGAAACATCCTTGCATTCCTGGTATAAACCCCACTTTTTCATGATGTATAATTCTTTTAAGTGCTGTTGGATTCGATTTGCTAGTATTTTATTGAGAATTTTTGCATCTATGTTCATTAGGGAGTTTTGACCTGAAATTTTCCTTTCTTGTAGCATCCTTACCCAGTTTTGGTATTAAAGTGATGTTAGTTTCATAAAATGTATTAGGTAGAGTTCCTCTTTCCTCAATTTTTTGGAAAAATTTTAGCGGGATTTGTGTTAGTTGTTTCTCGAATGTTTGATAAAATTCCCTTGTGAAGACATCTGACCCTGGGCTTTTCTTTGTAGGAAGATTTTTGATGACTGATTGAATCTCTTTACTTGTGATTGGTTTGTTGAGATCATTTATTTCTTTCTGAGTCAGTGTAGCTTGTTTGTGTGTCTCCAGGAATTTGTCCATTTCATCTAAGTTTTCTAGTTTGTTGGCATATAGTTGTTCATAGTATCTTTTTATGATTTCTTTTATTTCTTCAGGGTCTGTGGTAATGCACCCCTTCTCACCTCTGATTTTGCTTATTTGCATCCTCTCTCTTTTTTTCTTTGTCAGTCTTGCTAGTGGCCCATCAATTTTACTGATTTTCTCAAAGAACCAACTTTTGGTTTTATCGATTCTTTCTATTGCTTTTTATTCTCCCATTCATTTGTCTCTGCTTTAATCTTTGTTATTTCTCTTCTCTTATTTACTTTGGGGTTACTTTGCTGTTCTTTCTCAAGTTCCTCCAGGTTTACTGTTAAGCCCTCAATTTTCGCTCTTTCTTGTTTTTTAATATAGGCATTTAGGGCAATAAACTTCCCTCTCAGCACAGCCTTTGCCACCTCCCATAAGTTCTGATACGTTGTGTTCTCATTTTCATTCATCTCCAGATAGCTACTGAATTGTCTAGCATTTTTTTTCTTTGACCCACTGGTTGTTTAAGAGTGTGTTATTTAATCTCCACATACTTGTGAATGTTCTCGCTCTTTTGTGATTATTGAGATCCAGCTTCATCTCATTGTGATCAAAGAAAGTGCTTTGAATAATTTCATTTTTTTTTGCATGGCCAGGCACCAGAAATCAAACCCAGGTCTCTGGCATGCCAGGTGAGAACTTTGCCTGCTGAGCCACTGTGGCCCACCCAATTTCAATGTTTTTAAATTTATAAAGACCTGTTTTGTGCTCTAGCATATAGTCTATCCTGGAGAACGTTCCATGAACACTAGAGAAGAATGCATATCCTTGTGCTTGGGGGTGCAATGACCTATATATGTCTGTTAGGTCTAATTCATTTATCAAGTTGTTTAACTTCTCTCTTTTCTTGTTGCTCTTCTGTCTGGTTGTTCTATCTATAGAGGAGAGTGGTGTATTGAAGTCTTCTACTATTAATGTTGAAACGTCTATCGCTCCCTTCAGTTTTGCCAATGTCTGTTTCATGTACTTTGGAGCCTTGATTGGGAGCATAAACATTTTTGATTGTTATATCTTCTTGGTGAATTTACCCTTCAATTAGTATATAGTGTCCTTCTTTTTCTCTTATGATGTCTTTAAATTTAAAGTCTATTTTGTCTGATATTAGAATAGCTACTCCTGCTTTCTTTTGATTACAACTTGCATGTAAAATCTTTTTCCATCCTTTCACTTTCAATCTATTTGCATCCTTGTGTGTAAGATGAGTCTCTTATAAGCAGCATATAGCCGGATTATGTTTCTTAATCCATTCTGCCAATCTGTATTTTTTAATTGGTAAGTTTAGTCTGTTAACATTTAATGTTTTTATTAAAAAGACATTTCTTGAATCCACCATCTTATCTTTTTAATTTTATTTGTCAGATCTATATATTCTTTTCCCTCTTTCTCTTTTTATCATTTAAATTACTCTTAGTGGTACTCTTCAATTCTGTGTCCTTCTCCAGACCTCCCTCTCCCTTCTTCTTTTTTTTTTCAGCTGGTAGAACTCCTTTTAGTATTTCTTTTAGGATGGGCTCTCATTGACACATTCTTTCAGGACGTCTTTGTCTGTGAAAACTTTAATTTCTCCCTCAGTTTTGAAGGACAATGTGGCTAGATACAAAAATCTTGGCTGTAAGCCTTTCTCTTTCAGGATCTTGTATATATCATACCACCGCCTTCTCACCTCCAGTTGAGTAGTCTGAACTCAGTCTTATTTGGTTTCCCTTGTATGCAGTGGATTGTTTTTCTCTTGCTGCTTTCTGGATTTTCGGCTTCTCTTCAGCATTTGACAGAGTGATTAGTATGTGCCTTGGGGAAGGCTGATTTGGATTTATTCTGCTTGGTGTTTGTTGGGATTCTTTGACTTGTATATTTATGTCCTTCATGGGGATTGGAAAGTTTTCCCCCATTATATCCTCAGCTATTCTTCCTAGCCTTCTACTCCTCTCTTCTCCTTCTGGGACATCAGTGATTCTTATATTTGCATTCTTTGTTTTATCTATCATTTCCCTGAGATCCAATTCAATTTTTTCCACCTTTTTTGCTGCTTGCTATTTTGAGTCTTCAAAGTCAGTTATCCTGCCCTCTATATCACTTGTTCTTTCTTCTGTCTCTTCAAATCTGGTGTTGTGTGCCTCTAGTATGTTTTTTATTTGGTCATCAGAGTCTTTAATCTCTGTGATATCTGATATTTTTCTATTTATTCTTTCAAATTTCTCTTTATGCTTATTCTAGTTTGCTAGCTGCCAGAATGCAACACACCAGAGATGGATTGGCTTTTAATAAAAGGGGATTTATTTCATTAGTTCAGAGGAAAGGCAGCTAACTTTCAACTGAGGTTCTTTCCTACATGGGAAGGCACAGGGTGATCTCTGCTGGCCTTCCCTCCAGGCCTCTGGGTTCCAACAACTTTCCTCGGGGTGATTCCTTTCTGCATCTCTAAAGGCCTGGACTGAGCTGCGAGTGCTGAGATGAGGTGTGCTGAGCTTCTTGGGCTGTGCTACGTTGAGCTCTCTCATTTAAGCATCAGCCAATTAAATAAAACATTATTCATTGCATCAGTCATGCCTCCTAGCCGACTGCAGATGTAATCAGCAACAGATGAGGTTCACATGTCATTGGCTCATGTCCACAGTGATAGATCTAGACAGCTTCACCCAGCCAAGTTGACACCTGAATCTAACTACCACAATGCTCTCCTGCTGAATTCTTGTTCTCCTTTATGTCATTTGCTATCCCACTTATTTTATTAAATACAGTTGATTAAATAAACAACTAATCTTTGATTAGTTGTTCCAATATATGTGTCTCTGGTGTTTTAATTTGGTCATTAGGCAAGGCTCTGTTTTTAGACTATGGGCAGGGGGGCAGGATAGCCTCTGTATGGAGGTTAGTGCCTGCAGCCATTATGCACTTGTAACAGCCTGCAGGGAACAGGGCGGGGTAGATAGTGCTCCAGAGGGGTGCAGGAGAGGTGGGTTGGGCTGCACCTGGACTGGGGGTGTGGGGCAGGTATGTTCACTGGGGGCTGGTGGAATGGGATGCCTGGAGCATTGGGGATGGGAGCAGGTGATGGGGTTCAGGTGCGTGGGGTGTAGGGTGAGTTGCCAGTCACCGGGCTGTGCTGAGGAGGGCCGTATACCCAAGGAATGTGGCCTGGTTTAATTCCCAGTCCCCAGCTCCCATCCATGCTCTCCTGCAGACTCTGCCCCTCCGCGCCAGGCTCCAGCTTTCTGCCTCTCAGTTCCTCGGTCTCTGTAACCAGGGTTGCTCTATGTGGTGCAGAAGAGTCTCCCAGGTCAGCTGCACTCCTGAATTGCCACCTCAGTCACCCTTCTGCCCCTTCTCTATCTTTTCCATGGAAAAGGGCTAATCTCAAGCTACTCTATTTGGCTATCTGCCCAAAGATGACATTGGCATACTTTTAGCAGCCTCCATCAGCTTCCCCTGGAACATGGTCAGGTTTTTCTCTTTTTCCTGAGTAACTTTTTTTTTTTTTAGCTTATCATAATTTACTGGCTTGGTGGTACATTTTCTCATACCTTTTAGTAGTAAATGGATGACCATATGGTCCCTATTCCTGAAGTTTCCTGCTTTCTTTGATAGTTTTAATTTGAGTAACAAGTCCTTTCCAGGCCCTTGTCTTGATTGAGAGTCATAAACATCTGGGTATAGATAATTCCTGATTACTTTATCTGTCCCTTACAGATAGGAGGATGGTATTGTAATTGAGAGTCCCATTGGAGGGCCATGCTTTCTCATTTTCTAGCTTATATTAAGTGTTGGCATTTCCCATTTTCTTTGGAAAAGAAATAGAGAAGCCTCACTAGTGCTAGTGTGACCACTTGGCACACGCATGTCAGAGCTGGGATTTTCCTCTCAGTAAAGTTGCTGGGCATCCCAGACACCTGTCCTGATAGATGTCTAGACCTATGCTTTTGGGGATTTCCCATGCCTTATGGAAGAATTCCAGGATAAGTCTCTCAAGGATGCCTTCCTCGCTTGCTGGCCCAATTTCTTGAGAACATGGGGAGTAAAATTGCCAGTCATCCCCAGGACATCCCTCCCCAGGAGATGTCTAGACCTATGCCCCCAAGTTGGGGGCACTTTCCCAAATGAGGGAATTCTAGGTCAACACTCCTGGGGATACTTTTGTCCTCTAAGTCTTCTATTTCCTGAGGGTTAAAAAGTGAGCATGCTCTGGTAGAAGAGATGCTGGATATTTGACTGCAGTGGGGCTCAAAAGAGACTAAATGATCAAGACCTGGAGGGGAGACATTCCCACTGGAAAATATTCACTTCCCATGAACATAATAAACCAGAGGTGACTCCTTAGAATGTCAAAGGCAACGCCTCGTTTTGTACAAAAATCCTTAGCCTAGAATCCCAAGTTATAAAAGATGGAAAGTCTCAGAAACATTGAAAGCCAGAGGAGAAGGGAGACTCATGAAGGGGAGAGGATTTATGTCAAAGAGGTGAAAACAGGAACAGATTCAGCTGGAGAAAGGGTCTGGGTCTCCAGAGAGGAAGAAAGGAGAAAGGTGGGAAAGTCTCAGAGAGCCAAGGGGAGAAATGGGGGTGGGTGAGGCAGGGGACTTGATTTGGCTTCCATGATACTCCTGCATGATGTGGGGAAAACTCCTCAGTAGACTGAGATTATATCATGGGAGAGGCATAGCAGAGTCCTCAGATTCCTAGAGACACACAATGCATGAGGACATTGGAGAGAACAACAACGAGCCATGTGAGAAGAAAAACTGAAAACATGTGACCATGCCTCCCAGTCAAAAGGCATGGCTTAGCAGTCCAGACGGTTGGAGAGGGGAAGAGTTTCCCAGCTGGCTTGCCAAAATGTGTCATCAGATTCAAGTTTCTAGGTTCTTGGCCAGGCCATAGGAAAGAATTTAAGGGCACAGCACAACATACAGTAATGAAGTAGAAAGTTTATTAGGTACACCTGTGAGTAGACACATGGGCACTCTAACAAGAAAAGTGGGGTGAGAAGCAAGAGGCCCTGAAACTGTGAGACAATCTGCTTTTTTTTTTCAGTTCTGAGTAGTTTATTCTCAAGTCATTACAGTGTTCAACCAGTTTGACATATAAACAAAACAGATATAAAAGTAAACATTGGGAGGCACACATATATTCCTATTCAAAGAGAAGATGTTATATATCTATATACACAGAAAACTGCAGCAAATATTAAGGTATCCAAAGTAATTTTTTGACAATTCAGATGTGACTTATTTACAAGAAAAGTACAAGTTTTAAAATAATTAAATAATTTCCATAGGATTATAAAAGTATGAGATAAATATTAGGAGACCCCAACAATCACAGGAACTTTTTCCTATGCTATTGAATATAAGGTAGTTTTATAAAACATTGCAAAATAGACCTAGCAATTTGTCACCATGAATATGCTAACTACCAAAATATGCTAAAATGAACATGCAATGTGAGGGCTATATCCTCCCTCAATAAAACAAAACAAAACAAAAAACTATTAGACTCTTGAATATTGCAAAGTGTTTACACAAGATTTCTTAGGTGTAATCATGAGGAAGGAACTTAAAAAAAAAGCCATTATTACTGATGCTACCTACTACTTAAAACCTTCTAATTCTATTATTTTCAAATGTAGCTGGAAAAGAGAACCTAAATACAACTTCTTCAAAATATTAGCTTATGAATAAAAAGTTGAGTGGTGCATTCTTTATGAATTTGGGTTATTTAAACTGATACCATGTAATTCTACTAAAATAGATTTTAGCCTCTGGATCCCCCCAGTGTTATAGTAGGAAATTTCTCTCTCTCCTCCTTATTAAAGAAGTCAACTCAGAAAATGAAAAAGAGAAATGGTGACACATTTGAGTTCAAACAAAACAGTACTGTAAATGGTAAAATATCATAAAAATAGCAGCATGTGAAATTCAAGACTGTTTTCTTAAAGCAAATTTTAAGACTGAACGCACAAAAGTGGTATTTGCTCAGACTCATCTATTATTCAACACCTGAAACTAAGGATGGTTTAGAGGTACTTACATTTATAATATGCCATGATCAAATATATAGTCAAATTTGTTTTTTACAACATATGTATTGCACAGGGAGTAAGATGCCGACATTCTTGTATCTCTAACATAAGATGCTATCTACCACATTCAACTATACTACTGAAAATCAATTTTATCCCAAAGTTTAATACCAATTATGTAGGACTTGTGAGTACATTAATTTCAAAACAAAGATGAGAAAACACAGGCACTTGAATATAGGTTAATAGTGATGAAAATTAAGTCACAATTGCATGATGAAGGGCAATTATCAGTTATATCTATACATATAAACTTGAGGTCTTTCACTGATCCAAATATAGAAACAAGAACTATTTACAAAACTTTGATAAGAAAATCAGCTCTCCCCAAAATCTCATAATCAAATAACAATTTTTAGTGAATACAAGCACTGGCAGCTACGAGTCCTGAATAAGCTTTTTTTTCAAACCAATGTCTAAGACATAGTTGTCTAAATTCTAATTTTCCCTCTTCTCTACCCTAATTATCACCCACAAACCTAACCAATGGTGTAATAATATCCTCTATTTTAAAACTTACCATTCACCTTGAGATCCAGGGCATAAAAAAGGTTATTTTCAAAATTGACACATGGCAGTATAAATTTTACAGCACCACAGACATCATGAGTTTAGAAACCTTAGTTTAGTCTGGCAATATTTTATCTAATAATATTAATAAGAATGTGTAAATATTGAACATTTAAAAGGAAGTCATAGCAGCATTTTTTAAATGACCAAAATAATTAATAAGCATTTTAAATGTTTTCTTTTAAGTTGTTAAGCATTAAAACTGTCAAATTCACTAGGAAAAAAAATTCACATTTTTATCACCCAAATGAGAGCACACAAAGCATCATTGTTGATACTGAGATACACAGGTTTCCGTTTCTTCTTTTTTTTATTTTTAAAGAAATTACATTTAGTTTGGCCACTCCCTAGATTCTTGGTTTACCAGCTTATAAAACTACTTCTAAGAGACGGTGTTACATACGCATAAAGAACCACTTCAGCCTTTATCATCTTTGGCTAGAAACCTCATAGAGAAATGAAGGGATGTGAGATGGGTGGGGCTCCATGTGCTTCCGTTTTTAAACATCACTGACTGGGAGCCTTGCATCCTCCAAGTCCACAGGGTCACCATCGCTTTCCTGAGGGCCAGCTTTCCTTAGAAGTTTTAGCAGAGACTGCTCAGGCACTTTGGAAGCTGGTTATCTTGATGAGACAACCTGGACCTTGAAGTTCCCTGGCTTGACCTTGGCAAGAGATTTGTAAAATCCTTGCTTCTCCATGGTAAAGCTTGAGAGCAGGAGAGGCTGTGGAATGTGAGGTGGCTGCTGTTGCACGGGCAGGACGGAAAGCATGTTTGTCTTCTGAAGCACAGTGCGAGTGCTCCTGTAAACAGGAGTGGTGGTCAGACATGGGCAATCATTTACGACAAGGTTAGGAACTCAGCATGAGCCTTTAGTCTCTCTGAAAACAAGGATTCAACAGCCTGCTGGCCTGCCGCATAGAAGAGGCCAAACTTCCAGGTCCCTGCTGGGCCACAGTGGAGCCAGAGACATCTTTAATCCAACTGGGCATCTCCTCAGGGCTATCAGCCTGCACATAGAAAGTTCAAGACATTGTTACAATTTCAATCAGGCAAGGTCTCATTCAGAAAGTAGAAGAGAGGTCCACCAAGGGGATGGAAAGGGAAAGCTCATATAGGATGAGTGCAGAGCAAGTAAAGAGATGTTATAATTGAGCATTGGTTAGTATCAAAGATATGCATATGCCAGTATCAAAGAAGAGCATTGAAAAGGAATAAGTAAAAGTAAAATAACATCTTTTACTTTTCTCCTTCTGAACTGATCTAATAGATAACATTCTGTTTAAAATAGTAATAGTAACCATATCAGATTATTATACTTTATAGATAAGTTAAATGAATGACAGCATTGTTACAAGTGACAAGAGGGAGGAATTGGGATCACTCTGTTATAAGGTATCTGCACTACCCATGAAGTGGTGTAGTGTTATTTGAAAATGGACTTGACTAGTTATAAATATATACTGCAAACTCTAGGAAAGTCATTAAAATAATTATCAATATATTCTTATTAATTTTAATTATCCTTTAATTATCAATTTCAATTGATATGCTAAGAGAGTAGAGAAAACGGAATCATATTAAATTAAATATTAAATCTCAGTTGAAACTAGAGAAAGCAAAAAAAGATTGGGAGACAAAAACTCAAAAAGAATGAAACAAAGAACAAAAGACAAGAAGTAGCACACAGTTACAAATATAGGAGATATAATCTAACTAAATCAATAATAACTTTAAATGTTAATAGTATAATATATATCAAATAATAGTCTAAATATACCAAACAAAAGTCAGAGGATATCAATGTGGATTAAAAAAAATACCCAGCTATAATGCAATTTTTATAGCTTTGTTCAACACATTTATCCATTCTACTAGATCTTGCTGATCATTGGCTTGTAAGAAGTATTTCCTCATCCCTGCATTCGTAACAAAACAGAACTCTGCCTCTGGCCTTAGCGTAGTTGCATCGCTCACCTTTGAAATGTAGGTGAGTTTAATGGCTCCAACATTGCGCCAAAGCCTGATTCGTGAATCATAATAAAACTCTTGGATCCTCAATTGTATGAACAGTTTTTCTTTTATCAATTTCAGCAATGATAATGGGATCCAAAGGTGACTGACAATGACTCCGAAGACAACAAGAAAGACAGTCAAAGTGGCCACTGAACCCTTTGAGTTTTCTGTCCTTGCCATCTCCAAGGGTCAAGGTGAGTGCCGCAAAGATTTGAGCTCCACGCTCTTTCTATTTGAGCTCTCTTATCTCATTAGCTTTTAGTTCAAAGGTTAGCAGGTCAATATTATTAATAAGAAGGCTCACA
The DNA here is from genome assembly GCA_004026745.1 of Myrmecophaga tridactyla. Taxonomy (NCBI): domain Eukaryota; kingdom Metazoa; phylum Chordata; class Mammalia; order Pilosa; family Myrmecophagidae; genus Myrmecophaga; species Myrmecophaga tridactyla. The sequence continues at coordinate 705 of PVIY010011964.1, read as the reverse complement.
TTTTCATCTGAATCCATAGCCTTTGGTGTAGCTCAGTTTCATTTTTGCTACTGTTGGTTTCTTTGTCCTGCGCACAAGGTAAAAGGTGCTTTGTCCAGATTTGTGGGTCAATATTATTGACAAAAAGGCTCAAATTTTGAGCCTGAGCCCCTGATCTTTGGTCCAATCCATAGTTTCATATATACTACTGCTGTTTACTTTGAGCTTTGCACAAGGCAAGAAGTGAAATGATAAATATGGGATCTTCAAATTCTATAAACTTTTATTCTCCACCCTCTGGGCCCCTGGCATATTACATGCTCAAAACTTATGGGGACTGAAGCTGTGCTTACCTTACAAAACAAATATATAAAAGCAGATTGCCAGCCCCGATCCCGCATATTTGCTCCGCGACTCTCTCATAAACATCCTTAACATATGAACATTCCGTACTTGGTATATGGAATATGGCTCACAATATCATCACATAGTTGTATATTCATCACCATGATTATAAATAAATATTTATATATATTTACATATTTGTGTGATGTAAATTTTCTAGGAAATGATCATGATGATGACTATGCAAAACAAAAAAGAAGAGCTTCTCAATCCCATGATGCCAGGCCTCTATGGTGCCATATAATAGAGGGTGAATTTTGGTGGATAGATGTTTAAATACAACTACACTGGCATAGAGTATTTGGTAAGACTTTATTATTA
>PVIY010011963.1:0-63574 GCA_004026745.1 Myrmecophaga tridactyla | reverse complement strand
CCCCTATTATTTACTTATTTTTAATCCATATGTTTTACTCATCTGTCCATAAGGTAGATAAAAGAAGCATCAGACACAAGGTTTTCGTTACACAGTCACATTGAGAAAGCTATATCATTATACAATTACCTTCAAGAAACAAGGCTACTGGAACACAGCTCTACATTTTCAGGCAGTTCCCTCCAGCCTCTCTGTTACACCTTAACTAAAAGGGTGATATCTATTTAGTGCATAAGAATAACCTCCAGGATAACCTCTCAACTCTGTTTGGAATCTCTCTGCCATTGACACTTTATTTTGTCTCATTTCGCTCTTCCCCCTTTTGGTCGAGAAAGTTTTCTCAGTCCCTTGGTGCTGAGTCTCAGCTCATTTTAGGATTTCTGTCCCACATTGCCAGGAAGGTCCACACCCCTGGGAGTCATGTCTGGAGGTGACTCTTAGGCCTAATTTTAAGTAGGCTTAGCCTATCCTTTGCGGAGTTAAGTTTCATTCTTTTTTTTACATTAGCTTTGAAGTAAGTTTTAAAATTTGGAATTGTGACTCCTCCAAGTTTGCTCCTTTTCAAGATTATTTTGGCTTTTCAGACTGCCTTGCAGTTCCATATGAATTTTAGGATCAGTTTGTCAATTTCTGCACACACAAAAAAAAGGCAGCTAGGATTTTCATAGGGAATGTGCTGAATCTATAAATCAATTTGGGGAGTGTTGCCATCTTAAGTCTACCAATCCATGAACATGGGATGTTTTTCCATGTACTTAGGTCTTTTTAAATCTCTTTCAACAATGTTTTAATTATAGTATTCAGAGTACAAATATTGCATTTCTTTTATTAAATTTATTCCTAAGTATTTTTTCCCTTTTTATTTTTGATGTTATTATAAATGGAATTGTTTTCTTAATTTCATTTTTGGATTGTTCATTGCTAGTGCATAAAAACAATTCATTTTTTATATTGATCTTGTACCCCTCAACCTTGCTGAACTCATTTACTGGTTGTCCTATTTTTTTAGTGGATTCTTTAAGATTTTCTATATACAAGATCATGTCAAGTGTAATTAGAGATAGTTTCACTTCCTCCTTTCTAATCTGGATGCCTTTTATTCCTTTTCCTTGCATAACTTCTTTTCATTCTCCCTCTAGGAGGAGCTTGGCATGTCTCATGAATCAGCAGAGGATTTATTTCATTTCAACGTTGGTGGCTGGCATTTCTCAGTTCCCAGAAGTAAACTCTCTCAGTTCCCAGACTCCCTGCTGTGGAAAGAGGCTTCTGCCTTGACCGCTTCAGAAAGCCAACGGCTATTTATTGACAGAGATGGATCCACATTTAGGCACGTGCAGTATTACCTCTATACCTCCAAACTCTCCTTTTCCAGTTGTGCAGAACTGAACTTGCTCTATGAACAAGCACTGGGTTTGCAGCTGATGCCCTTGCTGCAGGTAAGATGTTTTCACCTTCCAGGAGTGGTGCTCAATAACATAGGCTTCACGTCACTAAGTGTTGTCTCCTTTCATATCTTGTTCACTGAGTTGACCCTCTTAATAGGCAAGTATGACTGAAGTAAGGTAATAAACAATACACTGGAATCGCATGTTCTTAATAAAGGATTTCATCCAGACTCTGCCTTATCTAAATCGGCAGCCCCAGTGGATCCAGGATGGGACCCTAAACACTGACTATCTCATAGGGTACCCTACATTAAGCTTTTCGTTTCTGTTGTTGAACTTCAAAAGGAGAAAGCTTTAGAAATTGCAGGGTTTACTCGATGTACCATGTCAAATTTAAAATCTAAAAGAATCATTAAGAATGTCATTGTACATTGTGCCTGTTAGGCACGATATACTCAGGGCAAAACTAAAAGTTCTCCAAACTGAAAAATCTTTCCTGTGTCCTTACCTCTCTGTTTTCTGAGAAACTCCCTATTTTCTTATAATTAAGAGCTCCAAACAAAACCATTCCTGCAGTCAATCTTAAGTCGTTTATTCTGTAGTTTTTGAACAGTGATTTTTATTTTTTAACCTGGAAGAGGTAAATATTATGACCGGGAGAGGTCTTTGCCACGCTCCATATTAATCCCACTGTCTGAGCATAACGAGTTGTTTACTTCATCTCGACAAGCTCTAACCCAACAAACCTCTGTGAAGCTCAATGGGCCACCAACTATGCTCCCCAACACTACTTAGAAAAAATTTTAGGTAGACCATGTGTATCTGGTCATATAGGAATGAGAACATTTCATACTGCACATTTTTCTGGACACTCCTTACTAAACATTTTGGTGGTGTTCTCTTAAAAGTTATATATTTGGGGGCCACGGTGGCTCAGCAGGTAAGAACGCTTGCCTGCTGTGCCCGAGGACCTGGGTTCGTTTCCTGGTGCTTGCCCATGTAAAAAAAAAAAAAAAAAATTTATATATTTGGAAATCAAAAACGCTTAACATACTCCAGTGTAAGTTGTTTTATTATTTTCTTTCTTTTTTTTTTTTAAGCTACTCACCTAAGTTTAAATTTTTTCCACTTCCCCAAGAATGGAATACTAGAATTGCTTACAAGTGGTTTCAAAACCACTTAAGCAGCCTGGCATGTCAGAATTGCTGATGACTCAATGCCAAGACACCATTTTATAGGAGAAAGGAGGGAAATAACTTACTAATTGAAGTTAGTAAAGAGATCAAAGCAATTTGTCATTGTTGTTGTTGTTTTTAGAATCTTAGCTAAAGTCCTAGATGTTCTTTTTATTTTTAAATCATCACAATCGACTTTTTTTCTTTTTTGTGGAAAATAACATAAATACTAAAAAACAATAAATTTCAAAGCATATCACAACAATTAGTTGTAGAACAAATTTCAGCATTTGATAGGGCTACAATTCCACAATTTTAGGATTTTACTTCTAACTGCTCTAAGATACTGGAGATCAAAAGAAATATCAATATAATGATTCAGCACACATACTCATTTGTTAAACCCTACCTTCTCTGTATAAACTCCACCATCATCTTTGATCTTTCTCACACTCTTTAGGAGTATTTGGGCTATGACCATTCTAACTTTTTCATGTTGGAAGTGGTTGTCGATAATATGGGATGGAGGGATGGAACTAGTTGATATTCTGGAGAGGTTGGTCCCTCTGCATCTCAGGACTTATCTGGATCAGGGACCCATCTGGAGGTTGCAGGTTTCTGGAAAGTTATCCTAGTCCATGGAACCTTTGTAGAATCCTATATAACATCAAAGCAGTTTTTTGAAGAACCATTTTAAAGTGCACAGGCCTATTATATAAATAGCTTATTATACCGTTTAACCCCTTTGCTGTCCTCAGTTCCCAAATTGGGAAAAATAAAGAAAAATCTGCGAAGCAACTTCTAAATGTGAGGTAATGATTTAGAAGACTATGAGTTGGTCCAATTCCAAAGTTCCAAGTCATGTGAACATTGGAAGGATTTGAGGAATCTTGTGGATCTGCCTGCCTGAAACAGACTGTGGAACAAGTGCTTATGCTTTGGAAATGGTACTTAAAAAAAAAATAAACATTTGGGCTGGCCCAACTAAAGTGGTGTTTACTCATTGAAGCAGAGTGTAAATACAGCTGGGGAACCAACAGTTGCCTGAAGCAAACCAGCAGCCTCACACTTTTCCATCACTTTCCCCACTGTGGTTCTTGCCTAAGTGTGCAAACATTTTGCTTGGTGAAAATGAAGTTTGCCAATTCTTAGTCTAAGATCCTTCTTAGGCAGCCCAGTTTAATTCATTCAGCCAGCATTTATTGAGTGCATTCTGGGTACCAGGCATTATTTGTATGGGCTTTATGGAAAATATGGGATGATCCAATAGAAATATAATGTGAACCACATGCAATTGTAAATTTTTCTAGTGGTCACATTTTAAAAAGTAAAACATGTGGGGCAGGCAATAGTGGTCCATTGGCAGAGTTCTTGCCTGCCGTGCCAGAGATCCGGGTTCAATTCTTGGTGCATGCCCATGAAAAAAAGAAATGAAAGAAAGAAACAGATGACATTAATTTTAATAATTTATTTGACCTGATATATTAAAAATACTATCACTTTGACATATAATCAATATTTTTAAATCGTGATATTTTATATTCTTTTTTTGTATATGTCTTCAAATCTGGGGTGTGCTTTACATTTTCAGCACATCTCAGTTTGGACTAGCCACGCATGGCTAGTAGTTACTGTATTGGACGGCACAGATCTAAACTGTTCTAAACTGTTGAAGCTCCTCATTGTAGTGTCCTTGAGATTCAATTCTGAACAATGGAGATGGGACTTTGCCTTCCCCTAACTGAAGTTTCCATACACTCAACAGATGGCCCATCTTACTCGGAATTATCTGTGATGTGGTAGGTTCTGTTGAAAAGTGATTGTATTTATTTCCTGCGGCTGCCACACAAAGTACCACAAACTGGGTGACTTAAAATAACAGAATTTGTAGAGGCTAGAAGCCCAAAATCATGGTGTCTGCAGGACCGTGTTCTCTTCTAAGGAAGACTCCTTCCTTGCCTCTTCCCAGCTTCTGGTGGTAGCCAGCAGTCTTCGGCATTCCATGGCTTGTAACTGCATCACTCTGGTCTGTGTCTCTGTTTTCACATGGTCTTGTCTTCTGTGTAGCTCTGTCTCTTCTTTTCACATGAGGACACCAGTCATATTAGATTAAGGACCCATCCAAGTCCAGTATGACCTCATTTTAACTTGACCAGTTACACCCACAACAACCCTATTTCCAAATCAGATCAAATTCTCGAGGTACTGGAGTTAGGACTTCAACAAAACTTTTGGGGGGACACAATTCAACCCATAACAGCGATGAGCCAACAAGCTGAATGAGAAGGGAAGCTTCTGGAGGTCAGACTTTTGGACTCACACTGTTGCTCTCTCTCCACCCTTCCCATCCCTCCACCTCCTGCTACCTGACTCCACTCACTCACCCCACTGCCCAGCCTACAGCTGTGGCCTCCAAAGGGTACCCTTGATAACTTTTATTTTCTAGATTCTGATTGTAATACTTATTGTGCCAATTTGAAAGTGTTGTGTGCCTCAGAAAAGCCATGCGCTTTAATCCTGATTCAATATCGTAGGGTGGAAAACTTTTTGATTATCTCCATGGAGATGTAGCGCGCTCCCAGTTGTGGACGTGACCTCTTAATGAGATTATCTCCACAAAGAGGTGGCTCGTCCAATTGTGGGTGTGGTCTTTTGGTTAGATGGATATGTGATTCCGCCCATTCAGGGTGGGTTTTGATTAGTTTACTGGAGTCCTTTAAAAGAGGAACTCATTTTGGAGAAAGCTCAGAGCCGGTGTAGACGTTTGGAGAACAATTACTTCAGAACTGACAGAGATGCTAGGAGTCCCAAGAGAGAAAGTAGATGCCTCAATACAGGCAGAGAACCCAACAGACATCGCCATGTGTCTTCCCATGAGATGCTGTACCAGTTTGAAGTTATTATGTACCCCAGAAAATCCAGGTTCTTTAATCCTCATTCAGTATTGCTGGGTCGTATCTTTTATATTGTTTCCATGGAGGTGTGACCCACCCAGTTGTGGGTGGTAACTTTTGATGATATGGTTTCCATGGAAATGTGTCTCCACCCATTTAAGGTGGGGTCGCTTACTGGAGCCCTTTAAGAGGCCCACACAGCCAGAGACCTTTGGAGATGAAGAAGGAAAACACCCCTGGGGGAGCTTCATGAAACAAGAAGCCAGGAGAGAAAGCTAGCAGACATTCCCATGTGCCTTACCAGCTGGGAAAGAAAGCCCAAACATCATCAGCCCCTTTCCTTGGAATTAAGGTATCTATCTCTGGGTGCCTTAATTTGGACATTTTCAATGCCTTAGAACTATAAACTTGCAACTTAATAAATTCCCCTTTTAAAAGGCATTCTGTTTCTGGTATATTGCATTCCTGCAGCTATTGCAAACTAAAACAGATACTTAGCAAGCCAGAACCTGGAGAGAGCCCAGGGAAGCCTAGCAATGAAAGCTAGCCATGGAGAAGCAAAGTGAGGAACCCTTACAGGAACAGAGGCTGAAAGCAGTGGAGCCCAGGAGCAAGGGACCAATAAAAGCCAACCATGTGCCTTCCCAGCTAACAGAAGTGTCCTGAATGGGATCAGCCATTCTTGAGTGAAGGAATCCTCTTGTTGGTGTCTTAATTTGGACATTTTCTCGGCCTTAGAACTGTAAACTTGTAACTTATTAGATTCCCTTTATAAAAGTCGTTCCATTTCTGGTGTATTGCTTTCTGGCAGCATTAGCAAACTAATAAACTTACTGCTCCTCATCATCTCCTCTACTAGGGGCTGGCTTTAAATTTTCAGATTCTAAATTCACTGGGTTTGGGGGGGAAAACCTCAAACACTTGGAAAAAATCATATAACAAATATTTAAGCACCTATTCCATGCCAAATACTGGAGATATATTAGTGAACCTTATAATGTTAAGTAGAAATAAGTGCTGTGAAGGATGAATAGAGAAGAATAAGGAAACAGCAAGTGACTGGGACTAGGGAAGCTGCTCTTTTAGACAGAGTGGCCAGGGAGGGCTTACTAACAAGGCAACATTTGAGCAGAAAACTGAATGAAGTTGTGACGAGTCATTGCAGATATCTGGGGGGAAAGCATCCAGGCATAAGGAAGAGTAAATGCAAATGTCCCGAGGTTGGACTGGCACACTGGAGGGAGGTATAGAGGCTCTTGTACAGCCTTATAGGCCACAGTGGGGACATAATATTTATGTGAAATGTCATGGATAGCTTTTGCAGATGTTTAAAGAAAGAAGGGGGTGGGCCACGGTGGCTCAGCAGGCAGAGTTCTCGCCTGTCATGCCAGAGACCCGGGTTTGATTCCCAGTGTCTGCCCATGCAAAAAAAAAAAAAAGAAGGAAGGAAGGAAAATGATGAAATTTAAATTTTAAAAAGATCATTGGGTCATGATTGGGCAGTGGTTTCATAGCTATGACACCAAAAGCACAAACAACAATAACAACAAAAAGATAAATGGGACATCATCAAAACTTAAAATTTTGTGCTTCAAAATACACCATCAAGAACATGAAAGGACAACCCACAGAATGGGAGAAAATATTTGCAAATCATGTATCTGATAAGGGACTTGTATCCAGAATATATATTGAACTCTTATAACAAACAACAACAACAACAACAAAAAGACAAATAACTCAATTAAAAATGGGCAAAAGATATGAATGGACATTTCTTCAAAGAAGATATATAGATGGCTAATAAGCACATGAAAAGATGTACAGTATCGTTAGCCATCAGAGAAATACAAATCAAAATGACAATGAGATACTACTTCACATCCACTAGGATGGCTGTAATTGAAAAGACAGTAACAAATGTTGATGAGGATGTGAAGAAATTGGAACCTTCACACATTACTGGTGGGAATGTGACATGTTGCAGACACTTTGGAAAACAATGTGGCAGTTCATCAAAGGATTAAACATAGAATTACTATATGACCCGGCAATTTCACTCTCAGATATATCCCCAAGAGAAATGAAAACAATGTCCATGCAGACATTTCAGGGAGAATGTTTATAGCAGCTTTGTTCATAATAACCTTGAAGTGGAAAAAACAAATATCCATCAACTGATGAAGAGATAAATAGAACATAGTATATCCACACAATGGAATATTATTTGGTAATAAAAAGGAAGAACGTACTGTTAACAAGCTGCAACATGGATGAACTTTGAAAACATTATGACAAGTGAAAGAAGCCCAACACAAAAGAAAACATATTTGGGCTCATTTATATTAAATATTAAAAAAGTGAATATCTAGAAATAAAGCATAGATTAATGGTTGCCAAGGGGTTGGGAGTGGGTGGGGAACAGAAATAGGGAGCAACTGCTAATGGGTACAGCATTCCTTTTTTGGGTATTGAAAATGTTCTAAAATTGATCGTGGTGTCTGTGAATGTACCAAAAACCACTGATCCATATACTGTAAATGACTAAATTTTATGATCTGTGAAATATATCAATAAGGCTGTGAAAAATGTTACTGTCGAATGGCGTGCCCTAGATTACATGAGAAGGCTGAATCCACCACTGCTGGCTTGAGGCTAGGCCGGGGGTCAATAAGTTACAGCCCCATGGACCAAATCCAGCCCACCTTTTCTTTACAGCCCTCAAGCTAAGAATGATTTTTCACATTTTGTAGATGGTTGAAAAAAACTTTTTGAAGAATAATATTTTGTGACACTAAAATTATAAGATATTCAAATCAGTGCCCAGGAATAGTTTTATTGAAACACAGCCACGTGCAGTCATTTATATCTTGTCAGTGGCTGCCCTGGAGCTACGAGGCAGAGTTGAGACCATTTGGCTCCAAAGTCTGTATTTACTCTCTGGCTTGTTACAGAAAAAGTTTGCTGACTCTTGGCCCTCTGGGGGCGCCGGGGAGGAAGGAGGGAGACCGGTTAGAGCCTATTCTGCAACATGCAGATCAAAGTGGCAGTTTAGGTGGTAGCAGAATTTGAAGTGTTCTAGTCCTGGATGTGTCTTGATGATAGGACAGGATTTGCTGATGACTTGGATGTGGTGTGAGAGAATGAACGACTCCTATGTTTTTAGCCTGAGCAACCAGGAGAATGGTACAAATGTGGAGGTTAGAGGGGTGGGGGTGATCAGGAGTTAGGATTTGAACATGGTAAGTGTGAAAGGCAATGTAAAGTGAGTCTCTTAGACATCCAAGTGGAGATGGTGAGGAGGCACCTGGATGTACAGGTCTGAAGTTCAGGGAAGCAGTCAGCTCTAGAGAGATAAATTTGAGAGTCATCAAACCTGGTATGAAAATCCAGGGGCCTGGATGATTTGGAATGTTATATATTGTTCATAGGGGAATGCAGAGTAATCATTATCACAGTACTTTCTAGAACTGCCTGTGCATTTTGGGAAGGCCTCTTCCCTAAATATAAACTGCTTCAAGCCTTTCACACGCCTCAGCCTGACTGGGAGTCTCAGCTGCTACTGCAGAGTGTGAAATTTCCCTTTAGGGTCACTCACAAGGGTTCAAGGTTTTCAGCGATCAATTCCCTTTGACCTGTGCCTTGAAGTCCACTGAGGACATAGTATATATATATATTTTTGAACATAGCAACATACAAACACGAACATTCTTACCATATGATCATTCCACCCTTGGTATATAATCAATAACTCACAATATCATCACATAGTTGTATATTCATCACCATGATCATTTCTTAGAACAACTGCATCAGTTAAGAAAAAGAAATAAAAAGAAAAAAGAAAAAAACTCATAATACCATACCCCTTACCCCTCCCTCTCACTGACTGCTAGTTATTTCCATTTACCCAATATATTTTAGCCTTTGTTTCCCCTACTTTTTTCTATACCCCTTACCACTCCCTTTCATTGATCACTAGCATTTCAATCTATTAAATTTATTTTAATATTTGTTCCCCCTATTATTTACTTATTTTTAATCCGTATGTTCTCCTCATCTGGAGGACATAGTATCTTGACAGTGCAATGCTACTTGTGTTTCCGTTTTCACTGCCTTCTGGGGACTTGTAAGTTTGGAATTTTTAATTATTCCATTTGTGAGCATTCCTCTACCAACAGGCAACCCAAATACGCCTGCGTTCCTTGTGCTTGAAGGAGTTTTTATGTTGATCACACAAATGATGCTTGTAAGAAAATAGATCAGTGGCAGTCTCACATTTCCTATTAGTTACTATCTGAGGACAGATTACTACTGTGATCTTGGAAAAGAAGGAGATTACATGCACGGCAGATAGTTATCCCGACAATGTACCTTATCTATGGGCACGGGTAAGTGGACAGCCCAGGTATAAACCCCTTGACCTGATGACAGGGATCCTTGCAATTTAGCCAAGCTGCTTTTCCTGGTTCATCTCCCAACCTACGTGTGCGTGCACACACACATGCTCACTGAAGTTCACCACATGCTTTTCTCCACACCTTTCACTTGCTGTTTCTTCTTCCTAGAATACACCCCCCAGAAGATTTAGCCCAAATGTGGTCCATGGGATGCCCAGTCTGACATCTCCAGGCAGAGTTTTCATCTTTCTGCTCTCATGCCAGAGTTAACTGCTCTATAATCTCATTGCTAATTCTGTTGGCATGATGCATTCACATGATTTTCTCCCTCACTGGGCGGTGTTCTTTTCATGTTGGCATCCCCAGCACTTCTCACCATGCCCCATCTGTAAACAGATGTTTAATAGATGTGTTCTGAGAGAATGTTGAGTGACGTACCCTAGATTACCTGTGAAGGCTGAATCCACCTGTGCAGAGTGAGGGGTCTGGGGCAGGGGGCTGGAGGGTGGGCTTGAAGTGCGCATCTTATTTTCTTCTTTGGCTGATAACAGCTGATCTGCACATCCTTTAGTTCCACGAGCCCTACTTCCCTTGGTTTTCCAAGTGGTGATTGCCTTCCTTGTCTTCACAAGGCAGTTGGGTACTTGCAAGTTCCCCAGGCTCCTCTGCCATCACATTCCTAGCAACAGCCCACTTCCAGAGTATAGGGCATCTCTGAGAACTGCTGCTGCTTTGGAAAACTCCCATTAAGTCCCAAAGCTCTGCAAGCAGAGTACATTTGTCAGCCATCTTTTGGCAATTACACCTACACGCATACTACACACATGCCCCCACACCTTCAGTCTTAAATTACTTTTGGTTGAAGTATTCTTTTCACTACTATCTAGGCCAAAAGCACATTAACTGTCCCTGTGCTATCATTTAGCCTTCTGAATTTAGGTCTGTAGTTCCTTAAGGAAATCCTTCCTTCTAATAATTTTCCAGGTCCTAACATAAAGAGTAAAAGTTCTAGAAGTAGTATTCAGGGGGTAGAATTAGAATTGAAGTCAACCCACAGAAAACCAGCCATGAGCTCTGTGGCCACTTAAGTCAGCAAGGCCAAAGGAAGCTGGAAGTTTCAACGTTCTGGGCTGCTCTTCATTCATTCATTCAACAAAAATGTGCTTCTTTTGTTGTTCTGGGTGCTGTGAATACAGAAGAGAACAACACAGGCAAGATTCTTGCCCACTTGAAGGTTCATCTGTTAGGAGAGACTGGCAAACCAACCCTGCACATTCTACTAATAAAGTAGGGTGAGTGGGTGAGACAATGCAGTCTGTGGATTCTCACAGCACCCAAAGGACTTCCCTATGAGTAGAAAGCCTTGTATTTCTGGAAGTCAGAGCAAGGATTAGCTGAGAGCCCAGAAAATAACCTAGTTGAGGCTCCAAGGCCTAGTGCCAGACTAACTCCTGGGACTGGCACGTAGCAGTATTCAGTTTTAAAATGCCTGGACTTTGTGGTGATGATACCAGGAGTCATTGATTGTATCTTTGGATGGCTTGTATGGTGTATGGATATATCTCAATTAAAAAAAAAATCTTTTTTTTTTTTTTTTTTTTTTGACACGGGCAGGCTCCAGAAATTGAACCCGGGTCTCTGGCATGGCAGGCAAGAATTCTGCCACTGAGCCACCTTTGTACCGTCCTCAATAAAATTATGTTTTTTTTAAAAAAAGTACTGGAATAATAAATGTTAACACTTAAGAGAAAGTCAGGATTCAAACCCAGGTCTATCTGAGTTCAAGGCTCTGTGCTTTCCATGTATATGCTGCCACCTCCAAGGACCGTAAAGGGCCTTATATGCAATGCTAAGAAGAGTTTGGACTTGATCCCTGTGATTTACTGAATGGTGACCTCCAAACAGATCAGGTCCTAATTCCCAGAACCGTGAATGGTGAAGATGTTTTGGGGTTTTTTTTTTTGTTGTTGATGCTTAAATTTTATGGTAATGTTTTTGCATGTGTGAAACAATTAAGGATTTTGAGATAAAGAGATTATCCTGGATTATCTGAGTTGTCCCTAAACACCATCATGAATATCCTTAGAAGAGAGAGGCAGGGGGAGATGCGGTAGGCACACACAGAGGAGAAGGCCATTGGAAGACCAAGGCAGATTGGAGTTAGGCAGCCACAGGTGAAGGAACACCATCAGCCACCAGAAGCCAAGAGAGGCAAGGAATGGATTCTCCCCAACACCTCGATTCTATGATTCTAATATGAGACTTTTGGCCTCCAGAATTGTAAGAGAATAAGTTTCTGCTGTTTTATGCCACCTCATTTGTGGTAATTTGTTACAGCAGCCACAGGAAACTAATACAATCCCATAGGTAATAGGGAACACTGAAGTTTGTTTTTAATCTGGAAGTGATTTGGACTCAAATGAGTTTAAAAGATCACTGGGAGAGGGCTTGGGGGATGCTGTATCACAAAGGGTCAAGTCCAAACTCCTTAGCATTACATATAAGACCCTTCGCAATCCTTGGAAGTGGCAGCACATACATAGAAAACCCAGGGTCTTGAACTCAGAGAAAGGGGAGCCTGGATGGAGGGGAGAGGCAGGATGAGATGGAGTCATAGTACTTGCTGACTGATAGGGTGGAGAGGGTATAACTGTCAACTAACAGTCCTCTGCTGTAAATCCTTCAACAGCTTCCCTTAACTATAGGAAAAATCAAAATTCTTCAGTTTCTGTAAATTCTGTAGTTTACTGCTCTAGCTTTATCTCAGATCTCCCCACTCCCTCAACTCCCGTGCACCTCAAACAAGGCCACATTCAAGGCACAGAAGCAGGTAGCTCAGTACACATCTCTGCCCACCCTGCACTCTGCCTTGCCCTGTCCCGCCTATACACAATCATGGTTTTGCTTTCTTTATGCTATTTCTCAGCACAAATACTGCCAGCCTGTTTTCTAACGCAATAAGCCTGCCCATCCACTGATGCAGAATCTGCCTGTCCTCTCAGTCACCTTCCTGGCACCTTGTCTTTATTCCCCTTTACCCAAGGCTAACTACTCCCTCGTTCAGAAACCCATCTGTCCCCTACTTCCCTCCTCAGGATAACCGACAGCTTGGCATAGAAGCTAAGGTGCCTGCAATCCCAAGCGAAGAAGGATAAAGAAGTTGGGATTTCCTTCTAATGTTGTGGAAAGAAGTCCTAGGGCTCCTAAGGGTCCCCAAACCTCACAAGCTCTTATCTAAGAATATTGCATTGTTGACTCTCATGTCTTTCTTTTCCACCAGGGTGAGAGCTCCTTGAGTCCATGCACAGTGTCTGATTGTGGCCCTGGGGTTTTACAGTTAATTTTTCTCAAATGACTGAATGACACATTCTCTTTCAGCGTTTCCCATACAAACTGTACTCCCCCATTGTCTAGTGCCCCAAGAAAGAACCATCATATACACACACCCCTACCAATCCAGTCACCCGTTGTGCGCTCAGTCCTCCTAAAAGTCCACCAGCTGTCCAAAGGACCTTGAGTAGTTATGTGGGTGCAGTTCATAGCCATAGCCACCAGAGGGCTCTTCCCAAAGCCCATGGGTCCTAAGAGCATCTTCACCTGTCTAGCCACCAGTAAGGAGTTTCATTTATCAGTTACATACTGGATCTGAGGTGTTCTATCCATTGTGAGGCTCTTAGAACAGAAAGCTGGTCATATGGTACCTTTACTGGACCACTTTACCTGCCATCTCCAAAAATTTCTTGGAAAAACATTTTCTACTAAAGCAGGGACAGAAAAATGGGCTTGATGTTATGATAATCTGCCCCATGGGGCTTTTGAGGCATGATCATGTCTCCAAGTGAGGGCAGCATGAAGCCCACCATCTACCCTGGGCTGCAGCCCTGCCTAGTTGGGATGCCTCACCCCAGCCTCAACCCTTCCCCGGACATCTTCTCCTTCAAACCTGAGAAGCTCTGGACGGGCACAAGTCACAAGCCCTCTGACCATAACTGCTTCAGCAGTAAAATGGGAATGCAAACACCACATTTATTTCACAAAGTTGTGTCAGGGTAAATGAGCTAATATATGTGAAAGTGGTTTGAAAAATGTGAAACCCTGTGCTGATGTAAGATGCTTTTTTTACACCCACGTTTCCCTACTTAAACAACTTTCCACAGTTAGGATTAACACAAACCATCAGTATAGCTCCCATCAACAATAACAGCTCAACAAGGTCTTTGAACTCTTGTGGGGAATGGTAGCAGAAAATTCAAGTTTTAAATGATTGAATGTAAATTACTCTTCAGATGGTGTGAGATAAATAACTGCTATACAACATGAAATTATAACACAAAATCATTTCAAAAATAAAAAAAAGATATGGCCATTAGAATTTTGAGTACTAGCAACATGTCATTTCATAGACCCAATTTTCTACATTTTTGTATGATTGATTCAATTTATTTCAAAATGCTCTACTAAAGTGTCACACTCTTTTTCCTGGCATTAGTAGATGGTTACTTGGTTTAGAATTTTCAAGGTAATAATCTTCTTTATCTACAGACTCTAGACAATCTGAAGGAGGGCAAACATCATCTACGGGTGCGGCCCGCAGACATCCCTGTTGCTGAGAGAGCATCTTTGAACTACTGGCGAACATGGAAGTGTATCAGCAAACCCTCAGAATTTCCTATAAAAAGTCCAGCCTTCACAGGTATAACTGGGGACAGACCCACCCTTCCTGAAGCCCACACCAGCTTCCCCTTCCTCGCCCTTACCGAAGTGGTTTCCATCCAGAGAGAACCCTGATTTCTGAACTGGTTCTGAATGATTTCCCTACCTCTGTCATCTCCTTTGATCTTGTGCCCTGCCACGTTCCCTCTCCACTAGAACTAAACATCTTCCCCCACATTCATTCTTCTGCATACTGCTTTCACTTGGGCAAGACTGAGCCATTCTGCCAGCTCCTGGACACCAGGGAATTCTACCATCCTTTGGAGTCACCTCCAGTCAACACACAAGGAGTCCCTAAATGATCAATATCTGACAAGTGCCTGGCAGCATAAATTGGTTTATCTGGGATGGCAGAGCAGGCATTCATGATTTTTGATGGGTTTGAGCTTCTAGGAGATTCAAACATCTATTATGCCTATGGGTCATAATGGCTGTTTTGAAAATTAGAAAGAACTACCCAGGTAACCAAAATGAATTCAATGACTTTGAGTAAATAAGCCCACATGTCACAACAAGTCCCAGTGTCATTCACTGCCTGTATAAAAAAATAGATCTCCATGCCTCCTCCCTATCATACTCCTGCCAAACCTTAGGACCACCTCTGGAGAGAGAGAGGGAAGGAGGCACCTGGCAGGGACATCTCTTAGGTGGCCTCTCTAGTTCCTCTGGAGCCCCTGGGTCAGTGAGAGTCCTGCTGGACTCTGTGAGCCCTGGCCTCTGGGAGGTGGTGATAGCTTCTGCTCATTTTCCTTCAGGTCTACATGATAAGGCACCTTTAGGGCTCATGGACACACCACTGTTAGACACAGAAGAGGAAGTACACTACTGCTTCCTGCCGCTGGACCTGGTGGCCAAGTACCCAAGCCTGGTGACTGAGGACAACCTGCTGTGGCTGGCTGAGACTGTGGCCCTGATTGAGTGCGAGTGCAGCGAGTTCCGCTTCATTGGTGATTGCTCTGTCCCTGGAATGGTGTGTCAGGGTGGGTGGGTGGGTGAGTGGGAGTGGGGGCCGTCCTGATAGGACTCTCCATCCCTCCCCATCCCAGGCCCCACAGAAGCCTAGCTTGGTGCACAGGACCTCAGGGGCCTCCCTAGGCCAAGGCGGTAGAGGCCTGACAGAGCCTTCCAGGAGTCAAGCAGATTCCCAGCATGAGGCCCCCACTGGCCTCAGGTTTGGTTTGGGATGGTCTGGGAATAGAGGGCACTGGAAAGTACCTGAGGTGTTGTCAGGGACCATGAGAGTCTATGCAAAGGGCACGGCCCTGAGCTGGACTCCAATATCAGCTTCCCTTCCTGCTCTGCCCTTAGGGATCTAACTGGGCTTCGTGTGGAAATAGGGGTGTTTCAAAGGATGGTCCCTACCTGCTGTCATATCTACTAAACTCAGAGTTAAAAGGGAGGAGGGCTCTGTATGGTGACAGTTTCCCCAGAATCATTGTAGAACTGCCCCCCCTGGAGCTAGCAACCTAAGAAGGGATGGGATTTTCACCCCTGTACAAGAATAGAAGCACATACCCCCACCAGTGTCCCAGGATGAGCCCTATCAGGGATGTGAACTGAATGACTTCTTTGATTCCAAGCTACTGCCACTGCCTAGATGCACAAAGCAGTACACACCCAAGCAGCACTAGGGGTCCAAATGCCAGGAACCCCAGCCATTCATATTCAAGGTTACTAGAAAGTTGTCCTTGATGTGCTTCTGAATCTCCAAGTTGATTCACACAGGATGTTAGCGCTGGCTCCATCTCTGCCTCCCCTGCAATCCAGGCAGGGACAAACTGCGAGTGCTACCTGCTAGCCCAGGCACGGCCAGTCCCCTCCTCTCTAAGCGGCAAGACAACTCCCTCTTTTGGAATGACCTACTCTTTGGTCAAGACTCACAGGGTAAGTCTCAAGGCCAGTGTGCTCAGCCAGGGGAGCCTGCCTTTGGAATCCCAGGCCTGGCCATAGGAAGCCATACCCATGGACTCAGACACAGGAAAATATACTAATTTGGGGTCTTTCACCTTGAAAATCACAGGCTTTAAAGCTAACCTAACCAGGTATGTATAGAAATTGTTTCAGAACAAGGAGAGCCTAGGATAAGTTGCAGCACCAAAAACTTGCCAAAACCTGGATCTACAGTTAAATCAGAATAACCCTGTTAACTCATTTTGTTTCCCTTTACTTTTCAAGTGAATTTTCTCCGCTCACAGAAGATTTTACTACCAGATAATTTCTCCAACATCGATGTGTTAGAAGCAGAAGTTGAAATTCTGGAAATCCCTGAGCTGACTGAAGCTGTAAGGTTGTACAAGATGAACATGGGTATGTCTCCCAGGGGATCTTGGCCCTCCCCTTGGGGTTCTGGGATAGTGGTCTAGTTTGCTAGCTGCAGGAATGCAATATACCAGACCGGAATGGCTTTTAATAAGTTGCTAGTTTACAGTTCTAAGGCTGAGAAAATGTCCTAATTATAACAAGTCTATAGAAATGTCCAATCTAAGGCATCCATCCAGGGAAAGTCACCTTGGTTCAAGAAAGCCGATGAAGTTCAGGGTTTCTCTCTCAAGTTGAGAAGGCACATGGCGAACAGAGTCAGGGCTTCTCTCTCAGCTGGAAGGGCACATGGCAGACATGGCGTCATCTGCTAACTTTCTCTCCTGGCTTCCAGTTTCATGAAGCTCCCCGGGAGGCATTTTCCTTCTTCACCTCCAAAGGTTGCTGGCTAGTGGACTCTGCTTTGTGGTGCTGCAGCATTCTCTGCTCTCTCTGAATCTCCCATTCTCCAAAATGTTTATAGGTCTCCAATATACCAATCAAGATGCACCCAAATGGGTGGAGACATATCGTCACCTAATCCAGTTTAACAACCACTCTTGACTAAATCACATCATCCAAGGAGATAATATGATTACAGTTTCAAACATACAGTATTG
Organism: Myrmecophaga tridactyla; assembly: GCA_004026745.1. Lineage (NCBI taxonomy): Eukaryota > Metazoa > Chordata > Mammalia > Pilosa > Myrmecophagidae > Myrmecophaga > Myrmecophaga tridactyla. The sequence continues at coordinate 46,089 of PVIY010011963.1, read as the reverse complement.
AATAGGGATTATTCTACCTTTATGAAATGGGATTTAGATTAAACATGGCTTTTCTACGGGGCATACATCCTTTCAAACCAGCACAGACAGCCTGGCCTTGAGATGGAAAAACCAAGCACAAACAACTCCCCTTCCACAACCACTTTGAATTTGGGGCTATGGTGAGAGAAATGGATGTTCTGGCCAATTCCAAATTCAGGAAGCTGAGTCTCGGCCTGAAACCCTGTGTGTCCTATGTCTGCTTAGCCTCCCTACTGAGTGGGTGGCTGGCAGCCCACTGGCGTTATAGAGAGCCCAGCCCAGCCTGAAGCAGGAGGACCCTGGTCCAAGGGGCAGAGAGCAAAACTGGTTGTCCTGAGGAGAGAGGCTGGAGACCCCTACGGCCTCTCTAGGACAGGGGAGGTCTGCCCTGCTTATGGAGATGATAAGTACCTGAGCATGTGCAGTACCCACTATCACACTCATCCATCCTCTTCTAGGCACAGCTGGAGGACATGGGAAAGTTCTCTGTTAGTGCTTCAGATATCCCACCCCATCCGCAAATTCCCTTATCCCTCACTCCATAATTCCTAGCTGCTGTGCCTCTGTTTCTGTCTCTTTTTAGGCCCTGTCCAGTCCGGGCCTTCATGCTCCCAGCCCGGGCCTTCATGCTCCCAGCCCTACCTCCAGCTTGTTTCTCCCCTCAAGTGTTTGATTTAGCTTTCATCACCCTATTTCCCAAATCCCCCCAAGGCAGGGTCCCAGAGGCTGTAATGACTGGGCTCTGTGGCATTGTCCACTACCGGACCCAGCTACCCAACCTGAAAGGGACAGCACAGACTGTTTTGGGGGGCCCCAGGAGGATCAGTGAATTCAGAAAGACTGTAATGCACAATGGGTTCTGTGCCATGGTTGCTGATCTTTACTCATGGATAGTTAGAGCAGAACTTGGAACTGAGGGAGATGCCTGCAGAGGTTGGGACCACGTGGCTGCTATACTGAAATATGTGAAATTCAGATTTTAACAATTTAACAAAGAACACCCCCCACTCTACCTCCCCCCAAATAGTTTTGACCTATAAACCCATCTGACCATGCAAAATATTTATACTGATTTTTGAGATCAAGATTTGGACTGTGCAAGGAAATTACCTCCCTCTAAGCCTCTTCGGAGCTTATTTGAGGCAACAGTAAGAAGCAAAACCCAAAGCTTCCAATACTACTATAACCCTGGGGCTAAGTCTAGGACTAACCTCTTTCCTCCCTGGCACAGGTGGCTGTTCCCGGACTTCCTGCCCGCCCCCAAGCCCTGGAAAGGGGGGCCGTGCAACTGGCTTGGAATCTGTGAGGCCCCTGTACATGATGGCCCTGGGTCTGCTCGTCAAGTACCCAGATTCTGCGCTGGGGCAGCTGCGCATCGAGAGCACACTGGATGGAAGCAGACTGTACATCACAGGGAACGGGGTCCTCTTTCAGCATGTCAAGTAAGGCCCTCCTTAGAAAATATCTCAGCCCCACTACAGCTGGGTTTTGCATTTCTCTGGGGCCTTTTCTCATGAGCCAGAAGGAAGTAGATTCCCTAGGGGCAAACCCATCATTTTAGCCACTTCCACCACGACCATCATTACTAGGTTAGGACCTCAGAGAGGACTGATACCAGTGAGTTGCAAGGGCCCCCAAGGCTCAAAGGCTTCAGACTTTTTTTTGGTATGCTGTATGGCGGGGGTCACATTTTCATTCTTTTTCCATGCGTGCATCCCCTTATTGCAGCACCACTGGTTGAATTTTTGTTTGGTTGGTTTTTCGTTTGTGTGTTATGCTTGTTTGTTTGGAAAGTGCATGGGCCATGAATCGAACCTGGGTCTCCGGTACTGCAAGTGAGAATTCTCCCACTGAACTATCCTTGCACACCCCAGATTGTTTCTTATCTTGGTTCTCTGCAATCTATTTCCCTGGTTTGAGCCCTGTCCTAGGCTTGAGGTGACCAGGCCACAGTCACAGACCTCAGGGTGCTAGGTTCCACTCTCCAAGCAAGTGAGTAATGTAGACCCTTCTACACCTTTGGGAGGCTCACTCGGTACACCCAGAGGCCAGAGCCAGGGATGAACTCTCCCTGAAGCAAGGCAGGCAGGCTTCCCAGAGTGGGTGATACCTGGCCTGGCCCTGAGAACTGAGCTCTCAGAATGTTCCCAGTAGGGAAAGGACATGGATTCCAATCTCCTTCTATAGAGGGGTAAATTGAGGTGTTGAACAGTGGTGCAACTCTCTTTGGGTCACAAAACCCGGTGGTACCAAAACTAAAGGTAGAAGTGAGTTTTCCAAGGTTGTCTGACCCTGCTCACCATCTTGCCCCAACACCATCTTTTTGATAGTGTCCTGACCTCTCATAGGGTAGGGTAGTCCTAAATGATTCCTCATCCACTTTTGTCTTAGCCAAGTATCAAGAGGAAGGTAAATGTACCTTCTTCCCTGCAGGGGAGCATTCATCTCTCTCCTTCTGAGGGTCTTTTGGTACGTTCTTGGTGGGGTCCTTATCTGAGCCCACTCCCTGTGGTGCCTTAGCACAGAACTTATATGGGAGGCCTAGACAGCTGAGCACAGCAGAAAAAATCTAGGACAGCATAAAAGGGGTACTCCCCCAGTTTTTCTCAGCTATAAGGCTGTGCTAAAGCATGTCCCACGCCATCCATCTCTTCAAGAGTCATTCCCACTCCTGACAACACAGAGGACAAATTCAAGTGCCTTCAGAGGGAGGGTTTGTGGGGGTTGGGTGGGTGTTCCTATCTCTATCCTCTTTGTGGGCACACAGAGTGTGAGTAATCTCCCAGGACCATGGCAGACTGTCCCATAGCAACTGAGATAGCCTGGACAGGTACTTATTGGGGATGGCAAGGCCTGGCATCTGAAGCCTAGGGCCCACAGGCTTGGTCAGTTGACTTAGAGGGCTTTGCTGAAATAGGTCAAGCTCAACTCCACGAGGTGGGCCTGTGTTCAGGTTTCCTCTCCTACAAGATATGACCAGACTTCCAGTTAAATCAGGAAACGATGTTAGTGATGCCAGCCTGAATACCAGTGTCATAGCAAGACAGTCTAGACATGCAAAGATTACAGGCTGGAAACCGTGGTGCTGGGGCTTTCAATGACAGGCCTTTCCTCTGAGCAGGAACTGGCTGGGGACTTGCCGGCTGCCCCTGACTGAGACCATTTCTGAGGTGTATGAACTCTGTGCCTTCCTGGACAAGAGGGACATCACCTACGAACCAATGAAAGTAGCTCTGAAGACTCACCTGGAACCAAGGACTCTGGCACCCATGGATGTGCTCAGTAAATGAGAGAACTTCTTGATTTGAATGTAGCATTAGGGGAGGGTCTGAGGAATTGGAGAGGAAAGATGAAGTTGGCCAGGGTCAGGAACCATATGTAGAAAAGAGGGGGAAAGTCAGACTAACATATGTGGTGTTTGCCTAAAGGAAACTTTATGTTAAGTGCCACCTCTTTACCACAAAAGCCCACAAGTAGTCTAAAGCAGTGTACACTGGGCCGCTACCCAGTGGGGGGCACACAGGCCCTTAAGGACATGTCTGTTCTAGGTACAGGGTCCAACATGCTGTACCCATTTGGTTCTCATAAGCATCCAGGGAGGAACAGTCCCCAGGTCCCTTAAGAGATGAAGCAGAGTTATATCAAACAATAAAAAAAAGTTAAAAAAAAAAAAAGAAAGAAAGAAAAGAAAAAAAGATGGAGCAGAGGCTCAGTGAGAAAACTTGTTCAATTACATAGTTAGTGGTCAGACTATGGCTAGAATCTGAATCCAAAGCCAATGCTGTTTTCACCAGCTGCCCATAACCTCTTTTTAAGTCAAATCCAAGCTATATTACTATTCAACAACATTCAATATTTACTGAGTACCTACCATATTCCAGGACAGGAGTTAGACCCTGGGGGTACATCGCTTTCTTTATGGACCTCACAGCTAAACCATATCCATCTTATCTCTTGATTTTATATATCAGTTATAACTCACATCTCTTAGCTATATACCCTTTGTTATATCTCTTTATACCATTACATTTATATGAACAAAGCTCATTAGAAACTGATCCTCAAACATCAGAAGTAAACCTAAATATAGTCAACCTTAGGAAATGGTTAAGGTTTGTCTTCCTGAAGTAATGAATAAAGCTCCCATTTTCCAGCATTCATTGAGGCTTGGTCTCTATAGAGGTGACTGACTGATGAGAGGTAGTTCTATGACATTAACCGGACCATATGCAAAAGCAAACCTAGCTGTAGTCTGAATGGCCACATGAAAAGTTAACACACCCAGGACACACGCAGCCATCAACCAGAGGCAGCTGGCAGTGTAGGTGGACAGGAACATCAGCTCAGCTTTCTTGAGAGAGGTGGGTCAGGTGAAGAGGAGCAGTACTCTTGGAGGTGAGATACCAGAGGGCTTGCCTTCTCTGCCCCCAAAGCTACCAGCTGACCCCTCAACTGCTATTCTAAGCTCACCTCACCATCCAGGAAACCTATAATGAACAGCAGGGATTAGTATCAGAGATTTCTGCTGCTTCTCAGAGTAAATAACATACTATGACTGATGAAGATATTGAGTCTTTTGCTATATTACTGACCTAAATGTCCAACCTAATTTCACCTTCTGACTGAGTGACATGTTCCTTCTCATTGGTTTCCATAGATGAGGAATGGGCGGCAGAAATCACAGTGTATTCCCCACAACAGATCGTCAAAGTTTATGTTGGAAGCCACTGGTATGCAACTACCCTGCAGACCCTGCTGAAGGTACTGCTAGTCCCAGGCTGCCGTCCTCTCACTTTGGCTTTCCTGGCTGAGCTGCTTTGGCACCTGTCATCTGATCCTCACATGGCCTCCAATACCTGCTTAGAATGGGGACCTTCATATGAGCAGAAATGGAATGAAAGCATGGTGGGAAGGCCAGGTCTGAGGAGCCTGGAGCAAGTTAGTAGGTGGCAGGGGCGGTGTGAGGAGGTGTGTTCAAAATGCTTTGAGAGGGTGAAACAGCGAAACTTGAAGCAGAGGTGATATGCTTCTCTCTAGATGCCATGCTCCCCACTATGGCTCCTGTGGTCAACAAAACAGGGAGATGGAAACCCAAAGGCTTTCTGTTCTAGCATGGTTGGGGAAATGAAGAGAGAGAAGACTGACTTGCCCCTTCCTAGAGAGCCCTTTGGGTTGAGTCTGGTGTTCAACTCCTTCCAGCATCCAGAACTGCTGTCAAACCCTCAGAGAGTATACTGGATCACATATGGACAGACCCTGCTGATCCATGGGGATGGCCAAATGTTCCGACACATTCTCAACTTCCTGAGACTCGGAAAACTCTTTTTACCATCTGAATTTAAGTAAGTGAAGCAAGGATATTATCTGATGAAATCATTGACGCTAATCCCATCCCTCTGCAGTACAAGGAAACCTGAGTTTGCAGCCTTCAGGGAAGAGGTTATATTATTTCCAATATGTAAACTGATATTAAAGATGGCAGCTCTGGGGTTGAAGCCCACACCCACACTCACACACCAACCTGCCCAGTCTGGCATCTTGTTTGCAGGGAATGGCCCCTCTTCTGCCAGGAAGTAGAGGAATACCATATTCCATCACTCTCAGAAGCCCTTGCCCAATGTGAAGCATACAAGTAAGTGGTGTCTCACCCAAGACACCATATTGTGGAGTCTGGTGCTTTTTCTTTCTCTTGGGAATCATGTCCTAAATCCCACCTCCCAGCAGGACCTTTTGTCCTTGGGGTTGAGCGGGTAAAACAGGCCCAGGATTGGCCAGTGCCCTATGCAAACCCTTCAAAGTCCCTCTCCCTAGCTATCTAGTGTTAGTGCTCAGGCAAAAGGCTGACCTGTCCAACTGGCCAATGGGCTGGTGGAAGCTTCTGCTTACTAACTAAACCCTCTTGGGTTCTGCAGGTCATGGACCCAGGAAAAAGAATCTGAAAAAGAAGAAGCTTTTCCCATCAGGAGGCTGCATGTGGTGACAGAAGGGCAAGGGTCACTGGTAGAGTTTGGCAGAGACCCCAAAGAAGTAAGTCCTAGCCTTTTGTGATTTGGTGTTGCCCTCGGAGACCACCACCACAGGGCCAAGGGGGAGCCAAATCAGAAACTGGTTTCTGAACCTGGAAGGAGGTGTAGGGAAGTCTTGCCCGCTCATGACCTGAGGTGCTGATAATATCTCCCACTGGTGTGGGAGAGGCTCCTTGGCCAGCGCTGCCCCCATTCAGACTGAGCAAAGCCCAGATGATCCCATGTGTGGATGGGATTGCTCTGGGTGAGCAAGTGCAGCCTTGGAGGCCCAGCTTATTAGATCCTGGGCTGGGCTTCAAGGTGGAAGTGCAACATGCTCAGAGCTGCTTCCCTCCCCACCCAGACCACAGCCTGCATGCCTGTGGAATTCCAAGACTGCAATGACAGGACTCCATGGAACAAGGCCAAGGGGACCTTGGCCAGGTCCAACCAGATGGAGGAAGCTGAGCAATATACCCAGACCATCCAAGTATCACTGTGCCAAGGTGCCAAAAGGACGGGCAACCCCAGCACATACTCACACTGCTCTGGCCTCTGTGCCAACCCCAGACACTGGGGGGTCCATCCTGAGAGCCCCCCCAAGAAGAAGTGTACCACAATCAACCTCACACAGAAATCTGAAACCAAAGACCCTTCTGTCACCCCCATCCAAAAACTTATCTCCCTGGTGAGGGAGTGGGATATGGTCAATTGCAAACAGTGCGAATTCCAGCCATCGTCAGCACCCCGAAACAGCTCCTTGGAGGAGGCTGCCCTGCAGCTCCCCTCGGGAAATGAGACTGCTTCCCAGCCAAGCACCTCAACTGCCTGGAAAGCTCATTCCACAACCTCAGAGAAGGGCCCAGGTCTCCAGGCAGGGGCTGGTGCTGGAGCCAAAGACAAGGGGCCAGAGCCCACCTTTAAGCCACATATCCCCATAAAAAGAGCTGCCACCATGAAGGACTGGGGGAAGCAGAGGCCAAAGGAGAGAGGTGAGTCCAATTCCCTGCTTGTCTCAGGCCTCATTTACAAACTCCTTGGCCAAGATCACAGTCAGTGACACAGCGGGAACTAAAACCTTCCACTCACCAATGTCAGCTCTGTGCCAGGTAGCAGACACAGAAATGACAGGCACACTAGCACGGCTTGAGGGGCCAAGAATAATGATAAGGTGAAGCCATGTGTGCTCTAGGAAGGGATGCCCAGGAAGTGGTGGGAGCACAGAGGAGGGTGGAGGCTGGGGAGTCAGCAGGGGGAGGGAAGAAAAAGCATAGGGTGTTTGTGGAAATACAGGTCACTGGTCTAGGTGGGGGCCAGACTTCACTTGGAGAAGTGATAGGAGACAAGAACAGGTTTTGTGAGCCAAGTTCAGGACATGCACTTTGTCCTGATTCTAAGGGGAGTGGGAAGTTACCCAAAAGATTCTAAACAGGGTGAATATTTTAGAAAGCTTGCTACAGGAGCAGGAAAAAAATGCAACAGGAGGAAGGAAAATGTCAGAAGCAGTTGAGTTCATTCTAGGTGAATCAGGCTTGGACAATTAGAGGGAAGGAGGGAGAGATCTGGGCAAGGAGGGGGCCAGGTTTCCAGCTTGGGTGACTGCAAGGAGGATGGGGTCGTTATGGAGGTGGGGTTAACGAGATGTGCAAAACTTGGGGAAGAGGACACATTGAATCTCAAGTGCCATGGGACATCCAGGTAGTGATATCCAAGAAGACAGGAAGTTGATGAGGACTGGACAGGAGAGATGTGCTTGTGGTGGGAAGGTGAGGAGACAATCCAGGAAAATGGGCTGAGGCAGCCAGGAAGACTGCTTTCTCTGCTTCTCAGAGCCCTTCCAACAGTGTTTGGTTGCTTTCCCTCCTGGGCCTCAGGCCCTGCCTGGAGGGTTGTTCTTGGAACCCCCTGCATGTGAACCCCAGTTGGTCTATCAAGTGTACTCTTCAGGGGTGGATGGGGTCAAGACTCTCCCAGAGAGTTCCTCTTATTTTACAAAAACAGATTTCCACTTTCCAGCTGGGTTATCACCTGTCCTGTTTGATACCATTGTTGGTTCCACAGAGGAATTTGGAGAGCTCCTCAGAGTTCTGAAATTTTGGATTTGGTTTGTAATGATTCCAGGGCAATGAAGAGAGGAGAGGTTAGCTCAGGGTGGCATTTCTGAGATGCGGGAGGCAGTAGCAGCTGGAGGATGGGGTGACAGACTATACTGGTCTGTCACCAGAGACCTCCTCCCTGCTTGGGCTCTGACGTGGCTTAAGAAGGACACTACCCTCCCCACAATGTTGTTTTCACAGAAAGCCCTACCCCTGAGCAGCCTCTGCCTGAGGCCAGGGAAGTAGACCGTACAGGGGTCATCCTCAAAGTGACCCACCCCCCCGTGATAGGCAGTGATGGCTCCTGCATGTTTTTTGAGGACAGCATCGTGTACACCACACAGATAGACAACCTCCGGCACACACCATCCACAGCCAGCACCCAGCCCCGAGGTGAGGCTCTGGAGCCCTGCTTGGCTCCCTGGGGAGCTGACTGAGCCCCCACCCAGGACACTTCACGGGGGGGGGGGCTCCTCTTGGGAGCCCTGCACCTCTTAGGCTGTCTCTGAAGCCCTAGCTATGGGCAAATGTGGACACATCTGCTCCCTCCTTCCACAGAGGTAACTTTCCTGAGTTTCTCTCTGTCATGGGAAGAGATGTTTTACGCGCAGAAATGTCACCGCTTCCTGACAGACATCATCCTGGATTCCATCAGGCAAAAGGACCCCAAAGCCATCACAGCCAAGGTGGTCTCCCTGGCCAATCGGCTGTGGGTATGTGTGACAGGCCACAAGCCCTGGGGCACCCTGTACCTTCTCCACCTTGCCCCTTGCTCCCGTAATGCATGCTGCAAGGCAAGAGGAAGCAAACCAAGAAGGGATAAATGAATAGATCAGAGGCAAAGGGGAGGCAGGAAGGCCAGGGACAGAAAGGCAGGACAACTTCATCTGGACTAAGCCTGGCCAAGAGGCAGATTTGGAGTGACCGACAGTGTCCCCCATCCCTGGGGCTCCTAAAAATCCTACAAACTCAGGGAAGCTCCTGCTCTGCATCCCACTCTAAGGGCTATCCCCTGGCCTGCCTGACCGTGGGCTCTCCTGGCAGACCCTGCACATGAACCCCAAGCAGTTTGTGGTGGATTTGCTGGCCATCGCTGGCTTCAAGGATGATCGGCACACCCAGGAACGCCTATACAGCTGGGTAGAGGTAAGATCCACTCACCCCTCTGGGAAGGGCAGTGAGATACAGGGGCCTATGGATGCCTTGATGGACCCCGTATCTTACTGCATGAGGGCCAGGCCAGTGCTGCCCAGGAGGGTAGACAGGAAGCCAGGTTGCTATTTCCCATCCTGGGGAGGGAGATGCAAGGGCTAAAATTAACCAGTCCAAACTAGTTAAAAATGAGTATTCTAATCACAGGTTTTTTATAGTTTTCCTCCAATGAACCAAATCTGCCTTCATCATTAACAACTCTTGGCCACACTGGGGGAGGCAGACCATATGAGCACAAGCTTTTGGGGTGCTAAAATCAGAGAAATGATTAAGATTCATACCTTTTCAACCAGTGGTATCAATTTCGCTTATACCACCACTTTTTATTGTAAATTCCTTTCACATTTAAGCTGCTTAGAGCTCTTTTTTTTTGCAAGGAAAAGGACAAGGACAGAGGAATAACCAAGTTATTTTGGAATTGATTCCTTAGAATAATTTTAGGGTTTAAAATTATTAATATTGTAGGGGGGGATGATTTAGCTACTTTCTCATTAATTTGGCATTCCAACATCTCACCATATTGATTGTCAAGGTGAAAGTTAACATCTACAGTTGGAAAGTAGAAAACCAGTGATAGGAAACATACATTTTTACCCCTCTGGTTATTCTGACCGGTTCCCTAGTAGCCACTCCTAGCCACAGTCCTGTGAGGTGTCTTTGGGCAGAAGTAAGACTGACAGCTTCAAAGGTCCTCAACAACTGAGCTTGCCCCGCCTCTGCCCAGATGTGAGCACCCGTGGTCCCCACTGAGCTAGCAGGCAACTGGCCAGGAAATCGGTGGTAAGACAGGCCTTTCCTTCCAGCTCACACTGCCTTTTGCCAGGAAATATGGCCGCTGTGTGGATCTGCTTATCCAGAAGGGCCTGTCTAAATCTGTCTCCTACTCAATCCTGGCCAAGCACTTACAAGAGGGCTAGAGTGTCCAGAGATGCCACCTCCACATACTCCCACCCACCAAGGTTCATTCTAACTGTGATGTCCCCCAAATGCATGGGATGGCCCAAAGGTACACCCAGCGTATTTTTCATTATTAACAAATAAAAAAATAAACCATGAGTCAAAGGTCTGGACTCCCTCTCTGAAACACCAACAGTCTAACAACCAGTGAAATAATTTCAGACAACTATAATTGAAAGTTACTCAAAAGGCACTGAATCAAAAGAACCAAACTAACCCAGAAGAGAAGGGGCTGGGCTTGGGGAGCCAGGGCAGACAAGGGTAAGGGCCCAATAGGGTTAGACTTACCCCTAAGTTTGGGGAGCTTGGCTGTAAGGCCAGAAGCTGGGAACGAGCTGCTAGGAACCTAACTGTGTTTCTCCTGAGGGACAGGGGCAGCCCAGTCACTGCCAGGAGCCACAGAGTTCACGCCAGCCTAGAGCATGAAACACCCACCCTCTGCTTACCCTAACCTTAACCCACAACTGGGGTGGAGGCTGGAGAGGGGAACAGGAGAGGGGCACTTGGGCCAGAAGCCCGGGATCAGGATGATACAGATTCTGCAGCCAGATTCCTGGGGTGAAGGCCCCTGCCAGTCAGTCCAAGGGCACAGGCATCAGAAAGGGTGGTTAACAGGGCTGCCCGTGCAGGCCGGGGATGGCTCAGATGCTGGCTGCACCCTGGTCACAGCAGATCCAGAGAGAGGTGATATTCCTTGGAGCCCCCATTGCTGTATCCACTGTCCACCTTCAAGTCCAGGTCAGACCTGTGGTGCCAGGCAAGGCATGAACACCTGTTTCCCTGGCTTAGGGTCTGGGGAATGGCACTGGCCCACCCACCCCCAAGTAAAAGCAGCCAGAAACCCAGGCTGGGCTGGCGAGTTTAGGGCAAAATGGTACTCACATAGGACAAGTCCTCAAGGCCCCTGCCCAGCGCCTGCCCTGACACACAGCTGCTGTTGGAGCCACTGGAGCCACTGGCTGATGGGCACTGGGATGAGACCTCAGACTCCTCGAGAGCTAAAGAGAGAACAAGTTGTCAGTGGGGTAGACCCAGACCCCAGGCCATGCCTTTCTGCCCTTATCTAAGCCCAGACGTACTCAAAGAGGGCTGGCTACCCAGCTCTGCTTCAGTCTCCAGCGCTGCCTCTTCTGTGAAGCTTGTGGGATATAGGGGCCAGCGAAGACCTAAGAGAGCTGGGTCTCTGTACAGGTGCAGGTTGAGGGACCCCAGTACAGAGCAAGAGGCAGGGTCTCCAGGAAGGGAGCTTGTGGATCCCAGGTAGGGGCTGTCATAGTCAAACGGGGCCACAGCGATGGAAGCCCGAGAGCGAACTTCTGCACAAAAAGGAGGGTCTAACTGGGACAGGCCAGTGCCTAGCCTGACCCAAGGTCCCAAGAGGAGCTCAGGCCAGGGCTGAGAGAGGCCCATATTGCCTCCCATGCAGCTTTCTTCAACCCCAACCCTTGGAGCCTGCCTGCTACCTCTGCACTTTAGGATGTAGTTGATAGTGCGGTCGCTGATAGCTTCCTCGCTGGGGGCGATGTCCTGGAAGGTCTTGCTCCCCACACCCATGGACAACATCTCAGCTATGCGGACCTCTGGGTGGAGAAGAGGTATAAGCACCCCCGACCCCCACCTAGAACCAGCCTTGCCCTTGAGTCTCTACATCCCCCTTTAAATAAATCTTTCTGTACACCCACATCCTACAGATGAACCGTCCTGTGTGCTGAGTCCTTCTGGTGCCAGGCACTTTCCTCCCAACAATCCCGTAGGGCAGGTGCCATAATTCCCTTTTCAAAGATGAGGCCCCTGATACAGAGGTGACTACTGCCCCCAAAGTGAGTGAACGTGAAGGCAGGACTGCCTGACTTATGAAGTTCTTTCCCCTGCCCTATCTGGTGCTGCTGGGTCTCTTCCCACCACATCCCCTGGAGATGCCTTCCCAGTCTTTTCCAGATCCCTAGGCCCTCCTTGGGCCTCTGTGGGGCAACGTAAGCCCTCCTGGGAGAGTGGGGTGAAAGAGGGGGCGGGGCTCACCCTTGTTGTGGACAGCCTGCCTCCAGAGCAGGCGGGAGATGTCAGCCGTCCAGGCCTGCTTGGTGGCCAAGCTGGCAGCCTGAAGCACAAAGGTGTCCCTGGCCTTGCGACGGCGGAACCATATCTCAAAGCGCAGGTTGCTGTCCCCACAGCTTTCAGTGAGGCCAAGGTCTGCCATCTGTATGCCAGGGGAGAGGGGCTTGGTGAGGCATCTAGGTGAGCAGGGATGGGAGATAGCTGGGTGGGCCTACCTTAAAGGACCGCTTGTAGGAGAAGATGTCAACACCCGCAGAGCCCCGGCGAGGCTTGCTAAAGAGGAGCAGTTCCTCGAAGAGGAAGACACGGCGCAGGGACTTGTGGCGCCCAGTGCGTACCACGAACTCATCCTGTCGCACCAACTGCCCCTGCTCCTTGAGGTTAACCTGCCAAATAGGGGTCCAGTGGGTGCCTGCCTCTTCTGCCCCCTCCCTCTATATCCACTGCACACGCCCACCAGACCTGGATGACTCACATCACAGCCCTGGATGGCGTCCATGGCTAGCAGATCGTTGCCATGTTGCAGCTGGAAGCGCACAAGGCTCTGGGCAGCCTGCAAGGCACTCAGCTCCTGCACAGGACCCCCACAGGCCCGCGCCAACTCCTGCAGCAACAGTGCATACTTGCTCATGCGCTGAATGGGCTTTAGCAGGTATGAAGCCAAGTCTAGGTGGTCCCCTAAGGCTTGCTGCTTGTCCTGCCAGGTGGGAAGGAAGACTTCAAGAGGCTTCAGGTAACTGCCCACCACCCCAACCCATTCCAGTTGCTGGTCTGCCCACCTTGAAGAAGGCATGGCCATAGCTGGTCATCAGGGCATCTGAGAGAGGCTTGTTCTTGCTGTACAGCGCATACATCCCAAACTGCACCCTCTGTGGGGACACATGACTCAGTCCGAGTCTGAGGGGATCAGCTCCCCAAGGTTGGACCCCTGGGCCTGACCACTGTCAACATGAGGCATCCAAAATGCACACGGATGGCTCCCAAGGGAATACCCCCGGATCCCATCTGCACTGCTTCAAATGAGGGGCAAGCATAAAAACGGGTACTGTACAGAGCAGGGCTTGGCCACAGGCCCTCTGGGAAGTAGCCCCAGCTCCCCTCACCCTGAAACTAGCTCTCTGATCTCACCTCACCTTGACGACTTCCCTGCTCATTACACTAAGCCATGATGACCTGTCTCTTCCTTGACCACTGTCCCTCTCTTTCCTGCCAAAGGGCTTTGTACTTGCTGTTCCTTGTGATGGAATGCTCTTACTCCAGTTTCTGTGTTCCCTGCTCAAAAAGGACTCCTCTAATTGCTCTCTAGAAACTGGGGGCCTCCGTCCCACCGCCACACAATCATGATCTCGACTCTTTCTCTGCTAGCCCTAACTATAATATGGAATTACCTTTTTTTACTTTTATATCCCACTATTAAATTGAGGGGGGCAGGGACCTGGTCAGTTTTGCTCCTAGCTGTACCCAGCACAAGGGGGCACTAAGCATGTACCCAACAGCTCTTTACTGAGTGCAGCAGATTCAGCTGTGGGCTATGGGGCCCATGGGGTCCATGGGGCTTACATGGCGTAGGAAGGCGTAGGCCACACGGGGCGGATGCCGGGTGCAGGCTTCTAGCTCACGCAGAAAGAAATGGCAGTGGAAGTCCCGCAGCTTCTCCAGGTTGCCAAAGAGGTGGGCACGCTGGCCACGGAGGCCCTGGGGCACATCGGGGCGATCCAACTCAGGGAAGTAGTTCTCTATGGTATAGTCAAGAGCACGGACATACTCCTGCTCCGTGGCCACCATCTCTGCCAGCACCAGCTGAAGCCTATCAGGTAGGTGGAGTCAGGACCTAAGACATCCACCCTGCCACTACTCACCCTGCCTTGCCCATTACCTATACCTGGTGGGGTTCCTGAGGTCAGAGCTGCCCGACGGAGGCACACTGGAGGATGACCTGGATAGGGCACCACCTCCAGCTTCTGGTCCATGGTGGGTGGCGATCATGGTGGCATAGTGGCAGTGGTGGGCAGGCTCACTGAGGCTATGCCTCAGATTCTGATCAAAGCTGTATGCCTTCCTCAGGGGAGGGGTGGCAGGCACAGCAGGGACCCCACTGACACATAAGCTAGCCAAGCTGCCCGTAGGTGGTGGCTTCAGTGCTGCCTCTAGCATCTGGTCCAGGGCCAGCCAGGTATCCTGACACTGCGCCCAGGCCCAGCGGCATTCCTGGCGGATACTTTCTGAACCCAGCCCTGTGGCCAGAGCCCACATCTTTCGGAAGTGAGTAGGAGGCAAGTCAGGGTGCTTAGTCCAGTGCAGCTGTAGCTGCTGCAGTATGACCCCTGGGGGCTCCAGTGCCAGCTCTGCCAACACCCGCTGACCCTCCTCAGCCCATGATGAGGCCTGCAATACCAAGGACAGACAGGGACTTAAGAGGAATACTCCAGACCACTGAGCCTTCTCCAACTCTACCCACTTCCCACTCCCACAGGATGCTGGACCCAGGTCACATGCCAAGTAGCTGGATTTGGGGGTCACACTGAAAGCAAGGAAAGAGAACAGGCAAGACAACCATGAAGGCCTCGGGTTGAGGTGGAAGAGTGGGGCAGGCAGGGACAGGGACTCCTTGCACACCTGTTTGAAGAGCTCCAACAGCCTCTCAGCATCTGCCAGCCTCTGCCGCCGCTGGGCCAAAGCCCTAGAGAATTCAGTCAGCTGGGCTTGCAGGGCCAGAAAGTGGGCCCCAAAGGGGCCCAGATCGGCTGCCTCCCAGCCAGCCAGTGGCTGCAGAAGCTTCTCCCCTCGCCTGACCTGCTCCTGGGGACATCAAGGTTCTCCTGTGTTTGAAGAACTTCCCTCCACCCCCACTGTCCATCCCCACCCATTCCCCCCTCTCCTCCCCAGAGCAGCTTCCTGGAAGGACTGTCTCTCTTCACAGTGCTTATCCACCTCCCCATCAGCCCACTCCAAACCCCCTCTGTCATCATCCTGCTTAAACTTCCCACTGTTTTAGGATACAAACTTCCCTTCCAGAGCCCATAGGCCCAGTGATCTGGCCAGTGATCATTTTTCCAGCATCACCTCACTCCATTCTCCCTCTCCCTTCTATTCTGTACTTCAACCTCACTGGCCTTTTTATGATTCCTCAGGCACAGCTCACTCCCTCCTGCCACAGGACCTTTGCACATACTGTTTGCTCAGCTGGAATGCCCCCATCCTGAACTCTCTTCTGCCTGGTTGACCCCTACCTATCCTTCAGCTCTCAACTCAAAAATCACTTTCTAAAGTTAGCCTGCCCCAATATCCCTGCTTGGTCAGATTTTGCTACACACTCCAGCAGAATCATCTTCATTGCTTCTTTTCAGAGTGCTTGCCTCGTTTGCAAACTCAAAATCTACGACTGCAAACCCTTGATTACAACTGTTCTCCTCCTCTACTGCAAGTTCCCAGAGAGCAAGAGATGGATATGCTTTCAACCCCTCTGCATTCCTAGTCCCTGGCACAGTACCCCAACACCTGCAGAATGAATAAATGATCAAACTCACCTGGGCTGCCTGGTCCAGCTCCTGAAAAGGGCCCTGGCCCTGGAGTACCATGTCCAGCGAGGGATCCCCTGCCTCCTCCAGTGCGGGCCAGCCCACCTCCTGCAGCCATACTTCAGTCTGGAGGGAAAGGTAAGACAATCTGCTATGGGGTTGGGGTCAGGCTTGAGATCAGGGATGAGGCAGATCCTGGGCAGTATTTCCCACCTGGTGCAGTATGCCCTCCTGGGCCTCCAGCATTTGGACCAACTCTAGCGCTTGTACTCGCCGGTTGCTCTGCAAGGTCAGTTGGTGCAGTAGTCCATCCACACGGCTATACAGCTCATCAACCTCATCCACTGCTGGCCTGGTTCAGGGTACACAGTCCTAGGGCCCTGCTAGTTACCTTGCTCCACCCCACCCTGTTCTGGGACCTTCAGGAAAATCCTGGGTGGCTTTGAGCCAGACAGCTGAATCCATGGCTGGGGAGAGATCTAGGGACTGGGCTTTCACCCACCTGTAGTCTGGGCTCAGGGTCACCTCTGTGGCCACCTGCTTCAGCCATACCAGCTCCAAGCCCCCCTGGCATTGTAGCCATGCCAGCCGTGGTGAGTCGAGCACCTGCTGCATCAGGACCCGTGCCTGCCGTAGTAGCTGGCTGACCTCCTGGGGTTGAGAAAAACAATCAGTGGAGGAGAGCAAGAGAAAGGAGGATGGAGACAGGAAATAATCACCAAGGCATCAAAAGAAGACACTCACCCCAGACTCCATGGGCTGGGGTACAGCCTTCATGCTCTCAATGGCACCCTGGAGCAGGGCACAAACCACCTGGCAGCTCTTCAGTAGGGCTTCAAGACGCTGTGAGCAGAGGGCAGGTATGACCCAAGTGGAGCTCAGTGCTGACCCCAGACATCCTGGATTCCAGGGCACTGTAAAGAGCTTTGCCCTGCTCAACCCTGCCCAGGAGAAACTCCTCTGCTGGTCCAGCTTGCTCGTATACCCACCCCTATGCCCCAGCCAGGCACTGACCATCCGGAAGTCCAGCCAGGCCTGGTGACAGTAAGGCAGGTCCCCACCCAATGAAGCAGGCAGTTCTGCAGTGGGGATGTGGGTCAGCAGGCTCTGACGAGAGGGGAGCAGCTCTAGCTGCAGGAGAAGAAGGTGCTGTGACCCAGGACTGGGTAGGAACCTGTCCTACCCCTCCCCTAGCCAACTTGCTTCAGTACCTGCAGCCCACAAGGAACCTCTTCTGGCATTTCTCCCAATAGCAGCACCTGGTGGACTGATCCTGGGGCTACTTCCTGTAAGAGATCTGAGCTCAACCCTGCCCCCACAAAATGGAGGAGGAGGGCTATGTACTGTACTCACCTGCAGTTGGCTGAGTCCCCAGAAGAGGGAAAAGCTCGGGGAGCAAATTCGGGCATCCACTAGCACTGTCAGTCCTAGGGCCTGTACCTGGGGCCTAGCAAGTACAGGTTTCAGTTCTGTATCAAATTCTAAGCCCTGACCCCTCTTGGCCCAGGCTCCATCTCCCAAACCCCTGTCCCCACCTAGTGATGTTTCGCAGGTAGAGCAGGAGGCGGATGAGCTCATGACTGCTGCACTTCGGGTGAAGCCAGGCAGGGCTGTGGGTACCCAGAAGCAGCACCGCCCGGCCTTTTGCGTCCCGAGTCCCTACAGGCAGAAGACAGTGAACACCTACCCAGTTGGGGTACCCTGCCTCTACTGCCCTTAGCCCTTCCCCGCTACCTGGCAGGGTGGCCATGCCACTGGCAAGCAGCTCCAAGGAAAGGTCTTGAGCCTGGAGGCATTCAGTAGGCTTGAGAAGGCTGGATCCACTGGGATCTTTGGAAGAAAAATGGCTTGGGACTGCATTGGGCCACCTACCCGTGGTCCCTCCAGGAACCTGGGCTTTGACTTGGGTCAGAGTCTTCCCAAGTCTCGATGCCCTTTTTCAGGCAACTCTATTCCCTTCCCAGACTTCTCTGGTCCAGCAGCCCTTACCTGATTCCGGCAGTTCTGATGCTCTCTCTGATAAAGAGGCTCCAAGGTCCAAAGGGCTGCTGTCCAATTCCCCAGGGCACAGGCCATCAGGCACTACCCTGTCTGAAACTGGGTCCCCTACCAAGTCTCCCCTTTGGCTGTCACTCCCACCCTGACACAGGGTGGGGTGGGAGGACCTGGGGCTTAAGGGATTCTTCACTCCAGAAGGGGTTGGGACCTCTGACTGGACTGAGGAACCTCCTAATGTGCCCTTCCAGCTGTCCCCTGACCCATCTGCAGCCACCAGTTCTGGGGATGACTGAACCTCCCTGGGCAGGGGACAGTCTTTTAGCCCTGCCCCTTGGGCTGCCCCTGTTGGTGGTTTTGGGGGGCTGGGGTTCTTAACCTCCTCATCCCAGGCATCCCTGAAGCTGCACACAGCAAACCTCCAGTCGGTGGCATGGCCCTGGGAGCCTGGGGATTCATCCCCATCCTCCAGGGGCCGTTCCATCGATCCCTCCCTAAAACTGGGACTGCTCAGGGCCTAGTGGGAGAAGGGCTGGGCCCTCAGTGTGAACTGAGGCCCCAGCTCAAGCAGAAGCTGGATCAAGACGGTTGGGTAGGCCTCAGCCGGCAACACAGGCAAAACGCACGAGGCTGTAGGAGGCACCAAGCTTGATGAACCCGAAAAAGGAGAGCAGACCTGGAAGGAGAAGAGAGAACATCAGGGGTCTGTCTTCTACCCATGTCGCGACCGTGTTCTCATGGGTTTGTGTTCGGTGGGACCACAGCCTGGTACACGCACACGCATTCACGACCACGCTTTACACGCCTGTGCCCACGGGACGCCCAAGGCCCAGACGGGCCCTTCCCTCCGCCCGGGACTCGCATGAACCTCTCTCGCCGGCCAGCTGCACTCGCACCCGCGGAACGCGCCACGGAGAACCGCGAAATCCAACAGGCCGTGCATCTCAAACCCTCGAACGTACCGGACCGCCGCGACCTCGACGGCGTGGACAGAGACGCCCGGCTGGCGTGCGGGGGCGCCGCCTTCTGGCCGCGGGGGCGGGAACGCGGGGCCGCAGAGCGCTCTGCGCCGCGCCGCCCCCTGGGCGCCGGAGGGCGGACCCACAGCCTGCCCCGCTGCTCCCGACGTGAGACGCTGGGGCAGGAAAGCACCGGGGCGCCCCCTCGCGCTGCGCCCCCTACCCGTCGCCCCGCCTCCCCGCCTCCCCGCCTCCCCGCCTCCCCGCGGGCAGTCGGCCCCACCTTCCTGAGGGACCGGGCAGAGCTGACTTTCCGCGCCTTTCCCTCGGCTCCTCTGCGTGAGGGGCGGCGACCAACGGCCGTTCCACCCCGCTGGGGCAGGAGTAAGTGTGTTTGGTAGGTGAGTCCATCTGTGGGTGCAGGGCTAGGGGCAGGGGCTTCAGCTGTGTGGGGGGGTGGGGAGGTGGAGGGAGTGGACTGCCTTACCTATCCTGCCAGGCCATGAGGAACTGTGCCCCAGACTCCATCAGCAGTGGAAGCTAAGACACCCCTTTCCTCACGATCCCCAAATCTGGCCCAGAGGAAAAAGCGTGGGCCCAGGGTTCCAGGAAGCTCCTGAAGAGACTCCCTGAGCCACACCAGCTGCTTGAGGCTGTTGGGAGCCGCTAGTGGTATCTTCTTGGGGGGCGAGTGGCTCTTCCACTGCAGCCCCCATCTTCCTTCCAGTCCCCAGGCCTGGGCATCAAGAGAGAGGTTGTATGATCCCCTGATGGGAAGGGGGTGAAGTCTGAGGTGGAGAGAGGGAGAGGCAGTGAGGCCTCTCCTGTGGGAACTGACCCAGGCCTGCCTGAATCAACCCGGTGCAGATCCTTCACCTCCATGCGTTCCCTCACACTTCTTTCACACACATACACACCCGAGTCCAGCTAAGGAGGCTGGTACCGAGGCTAGAGGATCCCAAGTATGGCTCCTCCACTTACCTGCTGCTTGAGCTCCAGCCACTCTCCTCTCCTTGAGCATAACCTTCCTTACCTATTAAAAAAAAAGTCATTCCTTTCTCCTGGGATTACCATGAGGACTAGGGAAAAACCCCATGTCAGTGTCTGCTCCGTGACAGCACTGAGGCTGTGTTTCTGCCCTGCCCCCGCATTTTGCCTTTAGTCCCAGGGTGCTGTACTGGTGAAAGTCATTTGGGTAGATGACCTATGAGATCCCTCCCAGCTCTGAGGTTTGGCTTGACACTCCCCAAAATTTGTGGGAAGATTGTGGGCAGGTTGGCTGTGTGACCAGGAGAAGGCTCTATGCCCACACAGATTCCCAGGCCCGAGGGGTAGATGTGGTGGGTATAATGGTTCTGTGGCCCTAAAGCAGGAGCCTCCTTCATGAGCCCAGGAAGGCTGCTGGAGGAGGGAACCTAGGAATCAGGAGCAGGCACTATAGGGCTAATGACAATCCCCCCACCCATTCCAGCTGCCACATCAGCATCCAGAGTCCAGACTCCCAGACTAGCCACCAAGGAGTCTCATTCCTGAGTTAGTCTAGCTACAAAAGAGAAGCCTTAGAAGGTGCCCCAGAGGTGTCCTGCCCCAGCCCCACCCCCTAGTCTGACCTCATCCTTGTCTAGCTTCAGTGAGCAGTGGGACCAACTCTGGTTCCCTCCCCAATTTTGTCCCAGAGCTGTCCCCTCTGAGTCACTGCCTCCTGCTCCCTCCCTCTGTCTGCTGCTTCTTAGTTTGCCCATCCACCCACCCACTGGCCAGGCTTCCTGGAGCCCTAAGAGCTGGGGGTCCTGTGGCAGGCACATATACTTCTCCCAACGCCAGAGACAAAGAAGAGACCTCAAACCACAGGCGATAGCCGACCTCAGCACTCCTGGGCACAGGCAGGCATACAGATTCAGAGGCAGACACAGAGATGCTGGGCTAGGCCCTGGGTTATTCACTCCGCATAGAATGTGGCTTATAAGCTTCATGAAAATAGATTGTGTGTTGTCCACTTTTGTACTTCCAGCATCTAGCACAACACCTGGCACAGAATAAATGATCAAGGGTACCTGAGACTGACCAAACTACACTTGCTGTTCTGAGACTCCCTGTCTATAAGTTAAACCATAAAGCAGAATCATAAATCGAGTCAGATTCAGAGGCTCAGTCTGAAACGGAGACAGAGAAGAAGAGGTTGAGGGCTCCAAGACACAAAATCCCTAGATAGAAAAGGGGACAGACAGAATGAGGCCAAGTGTGGAACATTAGGGGACTGGGCCTGGAGCTGGCCTGGGGCACCCGACCACAGCAGGCTTTATGGGCTGAGCTTGCAGGGCTGAGTGATGACTCATGGGGTCCATCTCCGTGGCTCTCCTGGCAGCAGAATCTACACACAGCAGCCTTTTCCACTGAGATCATAAAAGGGGCACTGGCCTCTCCCCAGCTCCTTCCCCAACTCTCCTTCAGCCTCCCTTTCCTTGCCAATATAAATCAATCAAAAATAAAATGGTGGCTCTATGCCTTAGTGGGGCATAGTGGTGAGAGATTCAGTCACCCTTCACCCCACCCCAAACCTTGCAGATCTCTTCAATACTGCCCCAATCAGTGAGGGTGGCAAATATCCCAAACCTTTCAGCTCCTTCTCATTTTAAAATAAAGTCCAAACTCCTTAATATGGCATTTAAGGCCATCTAGAAGCATCCTAGCCTTCCTAACCAGCACCCATACTGGCCAAGAAAACTTTTCTGATTAAAAGTTTTGTCTCATACTGCCTTCTCCACATGAGCTGCCCACACCCATCTCCACTGGTCAAAATCCTTCCTCCTACAAAGCCCGAATGCCGTACCACTGTCTTCACAAGGACTTCCCCAACTATCCCAGCTAAGGAACTGTTCAGCTCCCTTCTCTCAGCTCAGGCAGCACTGAAGGCCATTTTTCCCAGTCTGCCCGATCAAGCTGTACCTGTGGATGAGCTCTTAACTTGCTATCTCTCCTGCACCTCAGATACCTGTCTCCCCACTGACTGCTCATCTGCTTCTTTCTCTGAGTTTAATGGGCTCTGGCCAACCCCATCTGCCCAGTAATTCCATCATTCTTTAGTTACCCAGCCCCAGGAGCCCTCTCTGCGCCTCCCTCACACCATCAGTTTCTTGATTGTGTGGATTTTGATTTCCACAACCTCTCTGATTCTAGTATCTCCTGGGGGGCTGGCTAAGATTACAGATTTCTGGACCACCACAGACCTACTGAATCAGAACTTTTGGGGGTAGGCCCAGGAATTTGCATGTTTGTCAAGCACCTCAGTGATTCTGATGCTAAAGTCCATGAATGGCTGCCTGCCCTCTCCAGCACCACCACCTCCCAACTCCAGCCTCTTCACATTCCCTGAGCAGCTGAAGCAGCCTTCCAGCAGGTCTTCAGTCTCTACTCTTTTTTACTACCAGTCTATCCTCCACCTGGGATTCCTTATGTCTTCCACCTGGCACCTGCTACATTTTATTTTTTAACTTTTTTTGTTGTATGGTATAACATATATACACAGCAAAGAAATAAAAAAGCAATAGTTTTCAAAGCACTCTTCAAAAAGTGGTTACAGGATAGTGGTTACAGATAGATAGTTTTCATGGGCTGCCATACGATCCTCTTATATTTTTCCTTCTAGCTTCTCCAGAATATAGGAGGCTAGTGGGTTTAAATACTTTTTTATCATCACAATCGGCTTTTTTTTCCCTTCTTTTTTTGTGAACAATAACATGTATACAAAAAAGCTATAAATTTCCAAGCACAGCACCACAATTAGTTGTAGAACATATTTTAGACTTTGACATGGGTTACAATTTCACAATTTTAGGTTTTTACTTCTAGTTGCTCTAAGATACTGGAGACTAAAAGAGATATCAGTTTAATGATTCAGCATTCATAGTCATTTGTTAAGACCTATCTCCTATGTATAATTCCACCATCACCTTTGATCTTTCCATACCTCTCATTGGAGTTGTTTGGACTATGGCAATTCTAAATTTTTTATATTGGAAGGGTCTGTCACTAAAATGGGGTAGGAAGATGGAACTATCTGATGTTCTGGAGAGGCTGGGCTAGGTGTCAGGACTTATCTGGACCAGCGACCCATCTGGAGGTTATAGGTTTCTGGCAAGTTACTCTAGTGCCTGGAACCCTTGTGGAATCTTATAAATTGCCCTAGGTGTTCTTTAGGATTACGCCTGCTACATTTGAGTTCCCTAAAGCACATCACTGCTCATGGCACTCCCTAGATCACAGTTTTTCCTGGCCAGCTCCTTGCCACCCCCAGACTCAGCAGGGTCTCCCCACCCAAAACTTTGTGTTCCTGGCTGATCTCTCTCTTCCAACCATGTCACTCTTTGCTCCTTGCTTTTTGCCATATGTGCTCTGGGCATTCTTTGTGTATGCTGCTGTCTCCCTAGAATGAAACCACCCAACTTTTGCCTGTGTCCACTAAGTTGCACTTCACCGCTGCTCCCCCCCCCACACACACTCACATACTCTAACTCTTCCTATAAGCCTTTCCAGATCCTCTCAGGGCCCATAGCACATTGTCTGTGTCTCATACTGTGCACCTATGTCTGCACAGTATTAGACCAGAAATGACATTTATGATCCCTTGCCATGGGCCAGGCCCTGTCCTACTACTCTCCATTTTATCATTTAATCCTGACAGCAACCTGATGAAGTATGATTGATATCACATTTTAAAGATAAGGACACTGAGGCTCAGAGAGATTAGGTAACATGCCCAAGATGACATAGCTGGTGAGTCTGAGTCCCCATCACTACCAACTGTAAAATCCTTAAGGGTTTGAAATTGGAGGTCTCATGACTGTAAGGCGTATTATGAAGCTACATTGGTCAAAACAGCATGGTACTGGCATAAAGATAGATATACTGACCAATGGAATCAAATAGATTGTTCAGATATAGACTTTCTCATCTACAGACAATTGATCTTTGATAAGACAGTCTAGCCAACTCACCTGGGACAGAACAGTCTCTTCAATAAATGGTGCCTGGAGAACTTGATATCCACATGCAAAAGGATGAAAGAGGATCCATATTTCATACCCTATACAAAAATGAACTCAGAATGGATCAAAGGCCTAAACATTAGATCTAAGACCATAAAACTTTAGAAGAAAATGTAGGGAAATATCCTATAAATCTTATAATAGGAGGTGGTTTCCTAGATCTTACACCCAAAGTATGAGCACTGAAGAAAGAAAGAAAGAAATGGGAACTCCGCAAAATTAAATACTTTTGTGCATCAAAGAACTTTGTCAAGAAAGTAGAAAGACAGCCTACACAATGGAAGACAATATTTGGAAACGATATATCAGATGAAGGTCTAGTATCCAGAATATATAAAGAGATTGTTCAACTCAACAACAAAAAGACTAACAACCCAATTACAAAATGGGCAAAAGACATGAACAGACACTTCTCAGAGGAGGAAATACAAATGGCCAAAAGGTACATGAAGAAATGCTCAACTTCCCTGACTATTAGGGAAATGCAAATCAAAACTACAATGAGATATCATCTCACACCCATCAGAATGGCCATTATCAATAAAACAGAAAATGACAAGTGCTGGAAAGGATGTGGAGGAAGAGGCACACTTATCCACTGTTGGTGGGAATGTAAAATGATACAACTGCTGTGGAAGGCAGTTTGGCAGTTCCTCAGGAAGCTAAGTATAGAATTGCCATATGATCCGGTAATACCATTGCTAGGTATCTACTCAGAGGACATGAGGACAAGGACACAAATGGACATTTGCACACCAATGTTTATAGCAGCATTATTTACAATCGCCAAGAGATGGAAACAGCCCAAATGTCCACCAACAGATGAATGGCTAAACAAGCTGTGGTATATATACACAATGGAATATTATGCAGCTATAAGACAGAATGAAGTCATGAAGTATGTAATAACATGGATGGACCTTGCGGACATTATGCTGAGTGAGATTAGCCAGAAACAAAGGACAAATATTGTACGGTCTCACTGATACATTATGATCATTAACTAGTGAATGAACTTGGAGAATTTCAGCTAAGAATAGAGACCATCAGGAGATAGAAATAGGGTAGATATTGGGTAATTGTAGCTGAAGAGATACAGATTGTGCAACAGGACTGATTGTAAAAATTCAGAAATGGATAGCAGAATATTACCTAACTGTAATACAATAATGTTAGAACACTGAATGAAGCTGAATGTGAGAATGATAGAGGGAGGAGGGCTGGGGGCACAAATGAAATCAGGAGGAAAGATAGACGATAAAGACTGAGATGGTATAATCTAGGAATGCCTAGAGTATACAACAATAGTGACTAAATGTACAAATTAAAAAATGTTTTTTGCATGTGAAAGAACAAAGGAATGTCAGTATTGTTAGAAAATAGATGGTAGTTCATATTTTAAAACTTTAACTTATGTGTAAGACTAAAGTAAAAAATGTTTATTTGGTACAAAATTTGTATTTTGACTAGTGCATTTCCTAATATAACTTATGTGGACAGTTTAATTGAACACCATAAGTACATGGAACCTTGAGTAGGGTGTGAGATTATGTAGGTTTGTCCAGAGTGATGCCCTGATAAATCCTAGAGTGATTTGAACAGTGAATAAAAAAGTATTTGCAAAGTCCCCTTGGGGGAATGGTGAGAAAGGGGGAAATTCAACTTCCCCAAATGGAGAATTCTTGATATTCTCACAAGCAGTGTGGACAACCAAAGCAGTAGGCTGAGCCCCCAATCCTGGGGTTTGTTCATATGAAATTTAACCCAGCAAAGGATAGGTTAAGCCTACTTAAAATTAGGCCTAAGAGTCACCCCCAAGAGAGCCTCTTTTGTTGCTCAGATGTGGCCTCTCTCTCCAGCTAACACAACAAGCAATCTCACCACCCTCCCCCTGTCTATGTGGGACATGACTCCCAGGGGTGTGGACCTTCCTGGCAATGTGGAATAGAAATCCTAGAATGAGCTAAGACCCACCCAGCATCAAGGGATTGAGAAAACCTTCTCGACCAAAAGGGGGAAGAGTGGAATGAGACAAAGTGTCAATGGCTGAGAGATTCCAAACAGAGTCGAGAGGTTATCCTAGAGGTTACTCTTACGTATTAAGTAGATATCACCTTGTTATTCAAGATGTAGTGGAGAGACTGGAGGGAACTGCCTGAAAATGTAGAGCTGTGTTCCAGTAGCCATGTTTCTTGAGGATGATTGAATAATGATATAGCTTTCACAATGTGACTGTGTGATTGTGAAAATCTTGTGTCTGATGCTCCTTTTATCTACCTTGTCAACAGACGAGTAGAACATATGGAATAAAAATAAATAAATAATAGGGGGAACAAATGTTAAGTTTAGTAGATTGAAATGCTAGTGATCAATGAAAAGGAGGGATAAGAGGTATAGAAAAAAATAGGGGAAACAAAGGCTAGAATATATTGGGTAGATGGAAATACTAGCAGTCGATGAGAGGGAGGGGTAAGGGTTATGGTATGTATAAGTTTTTTTCTTTTTGTTTCTTTTTCTGAATTGATGCAAGTGTTCTCAGAAATGATCATGATAATGAATATACAACTATGTGATGATATTGTGAGTTATTGATTATATACCAAGAATGGAATGATCAGACTGTAAGAATGTTTATGTTTGTATGTTGTTATGTTTTAAAAAAAATTTTAATTTGGGCGGCTGAGGTCTGGAGTTCGATCCCTGGTGCCTCCTGCCCATATGCAAATTAAAAAAAATTTTTTTAATTTAAAAAAAAGGCTTTAAGGGCAAAGTCTAACTCATTCTTCCTTCTCTTCCCATTTTCCCCATGTGTGACATAGGAAAAGCAAATGTCTATTGAATAAATTTATAGCCTTGCAGTGTATCAAGAGTCTTTCAGATGCTAAGCTAGGGATGGGGATGAGTAGTGACTACTGATGGGTATGGGGTTTCCTTCTGGAGTGATGAAAAGATTCTAAACTTAGACTGTGGTAAGAGTTGCCCAACTCTGAATATACGAAAAACTACTGAATTGTACACTGGTGAGTTATATCAAGTTATTAAAAAAAAAAATCCTTCAGACATAGTGGGACTCGAATTATGGGACTGCTGCTATGTAGGGATTTCTATCCATGTTTCCAGGCCCTGTACTTCCTGACTTATAAGCATTTAGGGTAGCCAGTTCTCTTGAGATTGCCCTCTACGCTGTTTGAAAGGATGTATGTCCCCTAGAAAAGCCATGTTTTAATCTAAATCCCATTTCACAAAGGCAGAATAATCCCTATTCAATACTATATGTTTGAAACTGTAATCAGATCATCTCCCTGGAGATATGATTTAATCAAGAGTGGTTGTTAAACTGGATTAGGTGATGACGTGTCTCCACCCATTTGGGTGGTCTTGATAAGTTTCTGGAGTCCTATAAAAGAGAAAACATTTTGGAGAATGAGCAATTCAGAGAGAGCAGAGCAGAATGACATAGCCACGAGAAGCAGAGTCCACCAGCAGCAACCTTTGGAGATGAAGAAGGAAAGTGCCTACTGGGGAGCTTCATGAAACAGGAAGCCAGAAGAAGCTAGCAGATGATGCCATGTTCACCATGTGCCCTTCCAGATGAGAGAGGAACCCTGACCGTGTTCACCATGTGCTTTTCCAGATGAGAGAGAAACTCTGTGTTCGCCATGTGCCTTCTCACTTGAGAGAGAAACCTTGAACTTCCTTGGCCTTCTTGAACCACGGTATCTTTCCCTGGATGCCTTTGATTGGACATTTCTATAGACTTGTTTTGATTGGGACATTTTCTTGGCCTTAGAACTGTAAACTAGCAACTTATTAAATTCCCCTTTTTAAAAGCCATTCTGTTTCTGGTATATTGCATTCTGGCAGCTAGCAAACTGGAACACCCTCCTATCAACCATGTGTAGAAAGGCACGTCTGTTCACTTGTCTTATACCTGCCTCCAGGTTTTCGAAGAATGCCTACCTGAATGCCATGAATGGTGGCTGCATCTTGAGGCAGCTAGTCACATGACCTCTGGAGTCTCTTTCCCTGCTAGCTTTCCCCATCTTGCTGACTCCCAGTTTTGTGCTCCTGTACCCACCCAGGGATTCTCTACCACTGCAGGCCACCTGCTAAGGGGACAAGATCAAGAAGTTATGAAAGAAGCATGAGGGAGGGCCAGAGGGATCAACAGTCTTGCCTAGAATCCTCCTCAGTTTCTATCACAGAAGCCCTGGGGCAGGCAGTTGAAGGCTCTACTTCCTTTACCAGAGCCCCCTGTTGGCCCCATCTGTAGGAACTGCAAGCACGTGGACACAGGGCACCCATCCATCTGGGAGATATTTAATGTATCTTAGGTTCAAGGTACAAAAAACAGGGCAGATGCAAACCCAAAAAAGTCACTTGCTGTCTAGTTAGCCTCCTTATCATGGCAACCAGGCATCCCAGCCCCCAAAGCAGTGGAGCAGTGGCCCGGGGACACCTGCTTCTTTTCCTGTTTGGGGAATGTGGAGGTGGTGACATGGAGGCCCAGAGATCACAGTCTGCCCTTCTCAGAAAACCCAGACCCAAAGATCAGAGAGGTCCAGACCTGGACCCAGAACAACAGATCCCCAGAGTAGAAGCAACCTGGTTTGAAGCCTGGCCCAGCCCCTTGGCTTTGTTCTTGACAAAGAAACTGTCACTGCATCAGTAGCAGCAAAGGGAAGGGGCTAAAACAAGAAGTGGAGGCATAGATTACCCCCACTGTCCTAAAATAAAATACAGGTTATGGGTAGCTGGCCCAGGAAGGCAGCAGAGCCCAAGGCTGAGACTTGCTATACCTCTCACCCCAGTATCTCTGAGGACCAGCCATCCTCTGAGCCTCATTGTCAGAGAATGTTCCTTGAGCTGGCACTGGGGAGGGGGTAGGGGGCAGTAAAGACCAATGTCAGTTGAAGAATAATGCCCTTGCTTTCAGAGCAGGAACAGCTGCCTAGAATGACCCCAGGAAGACCACTGGAGAAGGGGCATCAGCTACCCATAACTTGGGCCTGGCCAGAGTAGGGGCCTCACTGAAGGAGAAGTAGGAGTAAGGGCGATGGTGAGAAGGGTGCTTCTGAGGACCAGTCCAGAAGACCCACCTCTCTGATCTGACCTGCCCCCAAGGGATTTGGTGCCCAGTTGCTACCTCAGTCCAGACCCTGCTGGACCCACATCAGACTGAGTGGGCTCCTCTGTCCATTGTCCAAGGAACGCTTTCCACAGGGTCTCCTGCCTTCTACCCCCACCCTGAGTCCTGGGCTACAGCTGGCCACTTCTGTTGAACTGGATATGCCAGCGGCGATTGGCAGCACCCGGGCTAAGATGGGTGAGGTCCTTGTGGCCCATGAGGGGCTGCAGCTCCTGCTGCTGGGGAATTTCAGCACTGCTCTCACTGCGAGAGCGGCCAGCCTTGGCCAGGCTTGGAGGAAAGGTGAAGCTTGGGCGAGGATCAGAGAACTGGTGGAGAGGAGTCTGGGGCTCTTCAGCGACCAATGGGTGGGGAGGTAGGCAGGTTATAGTTGGGGCCTGGGTACATGGTGGGGATGCCAGGCTCTCTAGGGACGAGATGCTCTGGTTCCAGCCTGTCTGCATGTCCACGGGCACAATTTTGGTGGTCTCCGACGACACATACACTGCCAGGTCCCTCTGACCACTCTTCCAGGGTAGCTCCTTCTCTGCACAGGTTGGGGAAGGGGGGATGATGCGTGGGCTCGGGCACACTTCAAGGCTCCCTAGGAACAGAGTACACACCAGCTCATTAGCAACACAGAGGAATCTTTTTCAAGTATAAACACATTTTTATGAATCGATTCATTCCACAGTTGCCGTATTACATCCATTTGTGTGATTATTTGATGAATGTCTTGCTAAAGAGAAGGACTACAGCTGATGATGCTCTCCATTGTATCTCTAGCACCTAGCACAAGGCTGGGCACAGAACATTTGCTCAACAAATACCTACTGAACAAGTGAAAATAACTGATGTAAGAGAAAGCAGGAGTCAGGCAGGAAAAAAGGCCCATCAGCAATACCCCCTCAGCCTACTAATAGCCCCAGAGACCCCCACATCCTGCCAAGCCCCCTTCCAGCCAGCCAGGAAGGGTAAGAAAAATCTCAAGGCTCCATGCCAAAGGCTTTGGTTGCAGGGCACCCTGCCTGAGCTCCCACCACAGCCCTTTGGTGGGACAGAGCCCAGGAGTGTGAGCTCATGCAATCCTAATAGCAGGCTAAAGCTGAGCCACAAAGGGGATGACAGAGCAGAGGGGATATGAGCCGAGAATCTCAGAAGTGCCAGCGGCCAAGATTAGAAACTCCTCAGTGAGTGAAATCTGTGGTTCTGACAGAGGAAGCCTGGGAAAGTAAAGCCCTCAGGCAACTACCACCCCCAGCTCTCCAAAGCCAAGCACAAAGCCTTGCATATAACAGGTGCTCAGTAGGTATCTGTTCATTAAGCCTGAGCACTCCAGTAAACTTCTTGACCGATAACATTATTAAATGTATTGATGTCTGAATAAAAGTAAAACTAAATCCCTTAAAAGGCCCAGGATGTCAAAATTTTAAAACAACAAAAAATAAAGCAAACAAAATAAAAAACTTCGCTGGGGAGCAGCACTGACATTCCCCAACAGCAGGAGCCACAGCTCCTTATGGGCCACGAGGATACTAAAGAACTCATTGGTTTGAAAACTGATAAATAAAATGAAAGAATCAAGCATTTATTCATTCTTTCCAGTATGAATTGTACCTCAAAGTAACGAAATAATTGATGGGAAGGCAGGAGGGGTTCTTTATAGAAGAATTCCAACAAATAAATGCAGATGAAAAGATAAATATCACCACTATACAATCCCGAATGAAATACTGGATCTGGCAAAAGCTAATGGAAAACTTGATATTAGATGGATCAGGCTAGCAATATCAAAACCCACTGATCAATGTTAGCCTCTCAGAGAGACAACCAGATGGTATGTTTCCTGATATGATGAAAACTTCACTACCTATGAAGTATTCATACCAAAAAAAATAAATTTAAATCTGATCTAGGGTTAATTACCATTTTAAAGAAAATATTAGGAACAGAGAAATATATTAAATAGCACTTTGGGGTACAATCAATCAGCAAAATCCAGACAGAGAAAGACTATGGGACACATGACCTAGTTTCTTCAATACATACATTACAAGAGGGAAAAAAAGTAGGAGGGAGGAACCTGTATGTAGATCAGGGTTTATTCAACCTCAACACTCTTGACACTGGGCCAGATAATTCTGTGTTGTAAGGGGCTGTCCTGTGCATTATATGATATTTAGCAGCATTCTTGGCTTCTACCTACTAGATGCAAGTAGCATCCTTCTTTCTGAAATCTATAACAAGCAAAAATGTCTCCCAATACTGTCAAATGTCCCCTGGGAAGCAAAATCACCACCCCCAGAACCACTGCTAAATGTTAAAAGAGATTTATCAACTAAATGCCACATGTGGGCCTTATCTGTATCTTTATTTGAACAAATCTGTAAAAATATATAATAGAGAGGAACAATCAGGGAAATTTGAACACTAGCTAGAAGTTTTAGATATGATAATGGTATTGTGGTTATATTTTTTTAAAAGAATGCTTATCTTTTAGAGATACTTCTTTTTAGAGAAGTATTTATTAATAAAATTAAATGATATCTAAGATTTACTTCAAAAGAATCCAGTGGGGAGAGGGGCATGGGCAGAGGTACAAATGAAATAAGATTGGCTATGAATAGATGGGGGGTTATTTTACTGTTCTGTCTACCATGTATATTTTGAAATTTTCTATAATAAAATATTTTTAAAAGATATTTAAGGGTACTTGAACCAACCAATGGTGAACATTTAGCATCATAAGTGAATTAGGTCTCCACGTGTGGAAACACATATATGTTTTTCTATCCACAATCAGCCCATATTGCTGAATTCAAGCTCCTTTCCCAGGTCAGGCTTTCATCCTCACCAGAAGCTCTACCTGAGGGCAGTTGTGCTGAGCTTGGGTCACAAAAGAACCTCTGCTAGGTTTGCTTACCACTTCATGTTCTTCATCAGGCTTCAGGGAGGCATTGTGGCAGTGGGCTTTGCAGTCAGATGGGTCAGGTTCAAGTTCTGGTTCTGCTGTCTGCTGCTGGATAACTTACAAGTACCTCACAAGCTCTGTAAGCTCAGTCTCCTCATCATGGTTGTTGTGAGGGTTGAACCA
Source organism: Myrmecophaga tridactyla (assembly GCA_004026745.1). Classification (NCBI taxonomy): domain Eukaryota; kingdom Metazoa; phylum Chordata; class Mammalia; order Pilosa; family Myrmecophagidae; genus Myrmecophaga; species Myrmecophaga tridactyla. The sequence continues at coordinate 14,004 of PVIY010011963.1, read as the reverse complement.
GAACATGTATGTCAAGTGTCTGACATACAGGAAATGTTTAGAAAATGCTGGTTGGTAAATAAATTAGTGAATGGGAAAAGGGAGTTGTCTGAAGTAGAGATCATGAGGGATAAGGGAAGAAGCCAACTGCACAGCTCCAGATTGCTCCAGAGGGGAGGGAGGCAGGGAGGAAGCCATTACCTGAGACTTTGCCCTCCTGGAGAACCTCATTGGTGGCCCGAGCCACAAAGATGATCCCCTCATCGTCCTCCTTCTCTGTCTCTGAACTGTCACTCTCCTCCTCCTCCTCAGACTCCATGGTTAGTACCACAGCAGCTGGACAGGGACAAGAGCTGAGTCGGGATGGCCAGCCCAGCAGCTGCCTCTTAGTACTTCATAACCCAGGCTGACTCTCTGTCCATCCAGGCAGAGCCTACGGTTGGCTTTCTCCCCTGGCTGTTTCTGCTGCTAAGTAGACCCAGGAGCTCTGGGGTAGGAGTGGGGGCTTTGAAAGGAAGGAAAGTGGGACTTGTAGAACCCAAGGAGACAACCAGAGAAAGCAAGGCCTTCAGAGGAAACCATGAAGGAAGTCACACTTTTCAGCTCCCCTCCCCCACATTGTCTCCTCTCAGCCCCAGATCCCATCAACTGAAAACTTGAGCATTTAGACAATTGGAAGGCGCATCAAAATTCAGCTCGTCCAAACACTTTCTTTTGTGGAGAAGGACACTGGGCCCCATGTCCACCTGTCCTTCAAGGCCCAGACCATACTCCTTCTTTTTCAGGGCCTGTAATCCATATTTAGCAATTAGTCACCACCTGTCATGCATATCCAACTCTGAAATTAACTTTGCCCATCTACTCCCTGAGGGGAAGAGCCACAAGTCATGGTGCTGAAGGTACCTCGGAGGAGGTCCTCCAGGATTCTGGCTGATGGGCCCTTGCCCTTCCCTCCTTCCTCCCATCCTTAACCCCACCCCCACTTCCTGCTTGCCTGTATCCTGAAAGCCCAGGTCTCGAGGAGGTTTCCCATTTGTAGTCTCAGTGTTAGCCACACCATCCTTCTGAGGACCAAGAAAGAAAACCTGAGCCTCTGGCCCTGTATCTCCAACCCCAACCCTGTCCTCTGATGGGGTCAACAAAGGAGCAAGTTTTCCTGACCTAGCTGGGGAGGGAATTTGTGTTTGAACTGATCAATCCCAATGGTTCTACCATCCCACAGGTCAGAACTCTGGATCTATCAGCCTAGGCTAAATTAGAGGCTTATGGAGTTCCTGCCCATTTCATCTCCAGCAGAAGGTCCTGCTGCCTCCCAGAAGCAGCATTGCCTAGAAGCTAATCTCCCTCTGAAGGCCTCGCCTTACCCTTCTGGGGTTCCAGGAAGATCTAAGAGGATACCCAATCTGCTACAACCAGTGAGTCCCTGAAGAAGGAGTCTCCCTAGGCTAGATTTCAACACTTGGGAGCTCAAAACTGTTGCTGTCAACCTCCAGCCCCAAACACAGTTCCCAGAGAAAGGACGTGCCTTCCTGTGGCCAGCCTTGCGGGGTCGCAGCTTGCTCTTGGTGAAGCAGATGTTATGCTTGGTGGATTTAAAGGACTCCAGCCGCCGCTTCATGTTCTGCTGGAACACCTCCTTGTCCTGCCGCTCCCGAGCATCCTCCGAGATGAAGTGGCGGCTGCAGCTGGCTTTATACTGGCAATGACAGCCCGGCCCTGCCATGAGGCTGTGTGCCTTGGCCTCCCATAGTGGCTCAGCCCACGGGCCCAACATACTCACCACAGACCTTGCTGGGTGGGCTTTTCCATTACTGGCCAGGGATTTTAAAAACAACATAGCAATAAAGACCCAACCAGGGACTCTGCATTCTCAGTCCATTGAGGAAAAACTTTCTCTTATCCAAGAACTTTTTCCCTGAAATCTGGCTTTTCCTAGCCCCTGCTGCCCTTTCCCATTCTCTGATTTCAGGTGCCAGAAGGTTAGGGGAGGCCATGGATCTATTTCCTTCTTGGTACCTCCATTTATTTGAGCCTGGTCCATATACTCACACTATCTCCCCCTTCTAGCTTTGCAGGATTTTCTTTCCATCTGAAACTCCACAGCTAGCCATTTCTGCATCTACCACCATGATACTTCAGGCTGCACTTTGGGCTCTCAGAACTCTTTCCTGAGCCCCTAAGCCTTCTCAGTCCCAATTCAGGACTACCCCATCATCTCCTTTTTGAACTCTTGCTCATAAAGATGGAGCCCCTACATACTCATCATAGATTGCCTTCACCTCTGCCGTATGCCAGTTAGCAACCCTGTCGTTATTTAATGGTAATTCCCCAAAGGTCTGCCCAGTGTCTGTTCCAAACCATTTTGTCTTGCCTTACATCCCCTGGCTAGTCACTTTTCCATACCTCCTATTTCCTACTTTCCTGAACCAGTTCTAATAGCTCCATCAAATCTCCTCTCTACCTTCCCCTACATACGCTACATACTTCCCCTTCACCCAGCAGTACACCTCGCTCCTGGGGATAAAGGGGTCCAGCCTTCCTTCGTAGGATCAACACTCCCCAACCCAACCTCTTCATTTTCACAGCGCACTCCCCTTCCTGCCTCTTTCTGTTCCCTACTTCCACTTCTTCCTGTTAATCCTTACCTCACCACTGTCCCTGTTTTCAAACACACTCCTGCCCTTTCCTCTTTGAAGAAAGCCTTTTCTTTGACCCCATAGCCCCACCTTTGCTGCCAAACTTGTATAATTTGATTCCAATACTTTCCCTCATACCCATTACTTCCCTTAATACCAGAAATGCGACGTCAGGGTCTGTGCTGCCTACTCTATGGTCACCAGTCCCACAGTGGGTCACCAGTCCCACTGTGTAGCATCTAGCCCTCCTTTCACCCCAGGCCTCAGAGACACCATCTGCTGCTGCTCCTCCGTAGATTCCTTCTCTTTCCTCCCTCACTGGCTCCCCTTTCTTTTATTCCGTGTGCATTCCTCACAGTATTATGGTTGCCCCTTCCCTTCCCCCTCTAAAAGGTCTCTCCAGAGAATTTTTCCATTCTCTTGGCTTCAGATATCCCATTGATACAGATCTGTGGTTCCCCTAACCATTAGACCAGCTGCAATTGAATCACCTACAATTGAATCAGCTGCAATTGAATACTCCTTGGAAGCCAGGAGTATATGTTCTAGCAAGTTCTCAATAGGATACTGAAATAGGCAAGCAAGGAAACCTCTGATATAGATAGCTTCTAAATCTTTACCTGCAGCCCTTATTTTATATATACTCATATTTCTAACAGCATACCAGACACTTCTGTCTCTCTCTGATGACATTTCTGTGAAGAACATGAAGAATTATGGATTGTGTTATGGTACAACTAAGTAGAACTGGTTGAGTATCCATATCCCAAAAATTCTTGATTCCGGTCAATCTAGAGGAAGGTCTTTAGCAGTATGCCCAAGGGCTCTGTCTTTATTTCTATCCTGTCCAACATGTTGATTTGGATGGATACAAAGTTAACAAGCTTAGCAAATTTTCAGATGACATGAATCTGAGGAGACATTTGATAGCAGAAATGGGATCCAAACTTTGGAATGATGGGCTAAATCATATAAGATGACATTTGACAGGGATAAACGAAATCTAACTCCTTTTTTCTTAATTGACTACATAAGAACTAGTTGGACTGAACCCGTTGACCAATTTAAACACACACACATGCATACAGACAACCAATCATTATGTACTTCCTGATTGTGTGAAATGATAAGAAATACACAGCATACCTATTGAGCATTCGTGAATCTGATGGGGCTTCTAGATTTAACTACCAGGAGGAACATGGCAAATACCATCACTGAAATAAAATCAGAAAACTCTAGAAAATGGGAACTTCTCCAAGACAAAGTATCCAGTTTCTTCAATAAATAAATAGCAAGGGGAGGGGAAGAGGGAGAAGAAACTATTATGTTTTTTTTTTTTTAATGAAGAGATATTTACCAAATGCAAATTGTGGACTTTATTTGGATGCTGATTTGAACAAACCAGTTGTAAAAATATGTTAATTGAATACTGCATTTTGATAATAAGAATGTTATTGTTATTTTTTGTAACTGATAATGGAACTATGATTATACTTTTTAAAAAGAGTTCTTACCACTTAGACATATACACTGAAATATTTAGAGATGATATGATACGGTGTCTGGGACTTGCCTTCAAGTAATAAAGTTTAAGTGAGGTGTGGTGGAAGCATAGAATTGGTAAGATTAGTCATACCTTGATAATTATTGGAGCTGGATAATGGATAAATAAGAGTTCATTATTTTATTCTCTCTAGTTTTGTGCATGATTGAAATTTTCATTAAGAAAAAAGTTTTTAAAAAAATCCACAGGTTGAAATCAATAGGTCGAGCCCTCAATCTTGGGGTCTGTTCATATGAAACTTATCCCCACAAAGGACAGACTAAGCCTACTTAAAATTAGGCCTAACAGTCACCCTCAGAGAACCTCTTTTGTTGCTCATATGTGGCCTATCTCTCTCTCAGACAACACAGCAAGGAAACTCACTGCCCTCCCCCTATCTACATGGGACATGACTCCCAGAGGTGTAAACCTCCCTGGCAACATGGGATAGAAATCCTAGAATGAACTGGGACTCAGCATCAAGGGATTGAGAAAACCTTCTCGACCAAAAGGGGGAAGAGAGAAATGAGACAAAATAAAGTGTCAGTGGCTGAGAGATTTCAGAGTCAAGAGGTTATCCTGGAGGTTATTCTTACACATTTTATAGATATCCCCTTTTTAGTTTAAGGTGTTTTAAATTAAATTATATTAATGATATAAGGATTAGAGGCTAGAAGGAAGTGCCTGAAACTGTAGAGCTGTGTTGCAGTAGCCATGTTTCTTGAAGATGAATATATAATGATACAGCTTTTGCAATGTGACTATGTGATTGTGAAAACCTTGTGTCTGATGCTCCTTTTATCTACAATATTGACAGATGAGTAAAAAATTTGGATTAAAAATAAATAAATAATGGGGGAACAAATGTGAAAATCAGTTGAGTAGATTGAAATACTAGTGAACAATGAAAGGGAGTGGTAAGAGGCATAGAAAAAAATAGGGGGAATAAAGGTTAAAATCTATTGAGTAGATGGCAATACTAGTGATCAATGAGAGGGAGGAGTAAGGTGTATGGTATGTGTGAGTTTTTCTTTATTCTTTTTGTTTCTTTTTCTGGAGTGATGCAAATGTTCTAAAAAATGATCATGGTGATGGATATACTACTATGTGATGATATTGTGAGCCACTGATTGTACACCATACACGGTGTCTGGGATTTGCTTTAAAATAATAAAGTTTGAGTGAGGTGTGGTGATGAAATGTTTATATGTTAAGAATGTTCATATTTGTATGTTGTTTTGGTTTGATAATACAAAATAAATTAAACTGAAAAAAAAATCCACAGGTTGGAGAAGAAAGGGTTTGACAGCCACGGGAGTTTGCCTGACTGTAAGAACAATAAAGGACCCCAGTGCAGTGAGCCAAAGCTGGAGGATCCTGGGCTATGGAAAGAGAATGGTAAGTTCCAGAGCTAGAAAAGTAAAGGAGCCCCTGTGTCCTGCCCTGGTCAACCACAGCTAAAGCACTTTCCATTCTGGGACCCAATTTTTATGGGCAAAGAAAACATGCCGGGATGGTGCAGAGGACAGGGGATTTTAGCCTGAGGGCAAGAAGGCCTGGAGTGGGAGGGAGCTCTTTTCAAACCTTTGAGGACTTCTTTGCAGAGCTGCAGAAAGTCAAATCAGGGCTAGTGGGTTTTAGTTAATGGAAGACAATTCTGTTTCAACTGTCAAAAGAGCCTTGGCTGTTAATGGCTAGCTACCTGTTAGAAAGGTTCCAGGTAATGGCTTGCTGCCCTTGTGTGGATTGTAAGATTCCCTCCTGGATAGGCTGGTCCCTTCCAGCCCCAAAGCTTTATGATCTGCTTTGGATTATTTCATATTACCTAAAACAGACGTCTGTCTTCCCCATGCTAAGCTGGTCCTACAGGTTTCCTCAGCAGCCCTGCTTCTGCTTGTGACCCATCATTCTCCAAAGGCCCTTTATACTCTATCTACTTCTCTCCTCCTGAGGGTCAATCACCTAGTCCTATGTGCTTCCTCCCTTTTCAGTACCCACTACCTAGCTCTAATCCTCACTGTTTTACCCCAGCTTCCCAAGTGGTTCTCTCAGCCTCTCAGCTCACTCCCTCCAATCTGATCTACACTCTGCTACCAGAGAAGGTATCCTTTAACAGTGCTTGTATGAAGCCAGACCCTTTCTAAAAAACAAACAAAAAAACAAGCTAAAGGTTTCTTCTCATTACCCACAATATGAAGCCCACACATTTCAAGAGGGTATCTACAGCTCTCCACAAGCTGGTCCTTATCACCTCTTAAGCCTCTGATCACAGCCTCCCTAGACCACATTGCATTTGCCCTTGCAACTCTTATGCCCAGCCTGCTCTCACCCTGCGGCGCGGCTTGTAGAGGCCTCCACAGAGCAGATGATGCATCACAGCATCCTCCCGATCCCGGCCACTGCGCACGGTGTCAATCACCTGCAGATCCAGACATGCTCCACTGCCACTCTCTCTCCTGCAAGTGGTGGGAACACATGTCCTGGGGAGGAGGCAAAAGGCACAGGCCAGGGAAAGGGCAGAAGCAAAGACACTGTTGAATCTTCACCAGTAGGGATTCTAAGAGAGGACCCAATGGAGGGGAGCTTGAGGGAGAGGAAGGGGGCTCAAGGACTCACAGCAGGTTGGTGACAGAGGTCTCTGCCACAGAATTGCGGCTGGGCATAGAGGGCAGAGTGAGCCCTGTGGAGGACAAGACGTGGCCTCCCTGCAGGGAACAAGGTCGGATGGCAATCAGATGGAGGAAAGCCCAAAAAACAGAAGGGTAATAAAAATAATAACAATAATGAACACTTTTTTGCACTTTTGATGTGCCAGGAACTGTTCTAGGTATTTTACATATTGAATCCATAACACTCTTTGGCATAGGTACTCTTATTCCTGCTTTTTTTTATAGTTGAGGAAAATGAGGCTCAGAGAGGATAAGTGACTTACCCAAGGTCAAAACCCTATAAATGATAAGAATTGAACCAGATCTGCTGACTCCAAAGTCCAGCTGTTTCCCATCTTTCTGTAATGCTGCCAGACCCTGAATGTTAGGAGCAGAGCAGGCTGGTTCCTATAGCTGCCACCTCCAAAACCCTGCTCTGGGCCTGCCTGCTTGTGGCCCCATCCGGCCCTGCTCTGCCGGCCATCTACCCGCCCGCCACCGACTGCTGGCCCACCTGATCCACGAAGCTGATGGCATCCCGGATGTTGAGTCTGTAGTACACATCCCAGATCTGGTCCCGGATGCGGTAGGCTGACCGCCGCATCAGCAGCTGACTCAGGTACTTCTTGTCAAACTGCTCCCACCTACAGATGATGCCAGGCCTGGCCCTGAGTACCATCCCCAAACCTGGCCGCCTGGCCTTTCTTCAGATGGGGCAGGGGCACCACCAGCGCTGGCCGGCTCTCCTAGTATAGGCTTCAGCCAGGGGGAGTCTCCAGGCTAGTTCCTACCCTTGTATTGTGGAGAAGCCCAACATTACCTGAAGTTATTACGAATAACTTTAAAATTGCAATCATGACAAGAACTACAAATAAGAATTATAGAGTGTGGTGGGGATTTTTCCTAGTCAGAGAGGTTTGGGAAGGCCTTCCTAAGGAATCTATGCCTTGGTGAGATCTGAAGGGTGAGTAAACATTAAGGCTAAGTAGGTAAAGAGAGGGAGGGAGTGTTCTACTGGAGAGAAAAATATGTGCAAAGGCCCAATGGCAGGGGAGATGGGGTATGGTAAGTCCTCAGGTTCTAAAACAAGGTCCAAGTGATTAGCAGGGGAGAGCAGAGCACAATGAAGCTGGAGAGTCTGGCAGAGCCAGACCCCACAGGGCAGACCACAATGAGGAGCCTTATCTTATCCTGAGAGCTATGGGGTACTAGATGGCAAAAGGCCGCCCAGCCTGAGCTTGGCTGTGTCCCTTCTCAGAGTGAGCACATGCCCCATGCTGCCCTAGCTGGTGGGGCTGTTTGCTGCTGAAGGAGCCTCAGGGGCAGCTCCCTCACCTGTCCCTCCAGTAGTGATAGCCATGGTGCCCCACAACGTCCTCCACTGCAGCCAGAATGTGGTCAAAAGTCTAGAAGGGGGGCAGGTAGGGGGAGTGGATCAGGACTCTGCCCAGAATAGGAGACGGGAGGAGGGACAGGCAAAGGGATGGGTTCTGGTACCCACGTGCTCATGCAGCTCCTGGTTCAGGGTGGGTTTGTGATGCTCACTCCTCTTCACCTTCAGCCACTTGACCAGGGGCTTGATGGTCAAGCCCTAAGGACAGGCAGTTGGTAAACTCTGCCTTACTCAGTTCTCTGCTGCCTTTCTCTTCCCATAGTTAGATCTTAGCTTCTGCACCAGCACCCCACTACACTCAATGTCAGGGAAGGCAGGCCCATGCATTCCCCAATGGGATGAGGAGCCCCAATCCCTGCAGTTCCAAGATACCCCTAGGGCCTGCCAGACCCTCTCCCCACCCAGCCTCATGGGCACTCACACCTGCACAATGACCGTGAAGAAGACTACCACAATAGTAGTGGCCACAAAGTAGTCCTTGGCAGGGACCTTGGTCCTGTCCAGTAGGATGACGAGAGCAAAGGCCACAGCCCCCCGCAGGCCCCCATAGGACATCACCACCTGGTCAATCTTGTCCAGAGGGACCAACCGGAACTGATTCAGCACCCACGTCTGCAGGACTACGCCTACAGCAGGAGGGAGGCCAGTGGGAGCAGGGCCTTGGGAGCAGAGGGCACTGGGAATGAAGGGCACCAAGTGTCTGGGCTAAGGTCTGACAGGAGATGGGAGAGGTGAACAAGACAGGGCTCAGGAGTTGACAGGGTTGGGGACTCAGAACGGGAGATGAGTAGAAGGGCAAAGGGTATGCAGGAAGGAGAGTGGAAAGCAAAGGGAGTCAGCAATACCGAGGGCTCGGAAGAATAGGATGTAGAAGAGGGTGCCCAGCACCAGCCCAGAGTCCCAGGCCCACTTAGAAGAGTCTACGGCCGAGATGCCAAGCAGCATGAAGATGACAGTCTCAGCACAGCTGGCCAGAGTCTTCATTGTATATTTGACAGCTGTGCGTGATTTATGGGAGATGTTGGCCTCCACATACTTCTTGCAGCCCAGGCCACACATGGTCACCCTAGGAGAGGAATGGAGACAGGATAAATGGGGAGCGGTGGCAGGGGGGATGGCCTATGGCCTATGGCAGGGGGCATGGCCTATTGAGCATGCTGTGGGGAGTGAAGGGAGGCAATGTCCATCATAGGATATCGACTTTCAGTCCTAAAGCCCAGAGAGGCATGGAAGCTATCTCAGGATACATAGCTAGTAGTGGTTACCCTGGGACAAGAGCCCAAATCTCCAGGCTCCCCACTCAGTACCTCCTGGAGGGGAAGTGAGGAAAAGCATGCTTTGACTAGCATGCCCTCTGAGGCTCCTTTTGGAGTACCCCAGCCACTACAACCAAGCACCAGACCTTGGTTCTATTTCTAGCTTGGCCCAAACCCCAGGAAGATTGGGTTCTGGGCTGCCAAGGACAGTTGTGAAGGCAGATCCTGGGACATTACCTGAGGTATACTGTCTCTCCAAGGGAGTCTGAGGCTCCTGCTACCACAAGGGCTCAGGAAAACCTAAGGACTCCTCAAGGTCCTGCTTCTGTCCATCTTAGGGGCAACCATCTCCAGTGCCCCCTCCCAGCTGTCTGCCTGCAAGGCCCCCAGGACTCACGCAAGAATGGCGGAGAGCGAGGCCATTTCAGCAGTGAGGTAGGCTGCATAGGCGAGGAGGAAGACCAGCAACGGCTCGATGATGCGGACCCGCTTGGTGAAGCGTGTGGTCAGAGCCAGGAGGAAGGCAAAGACTAAGCCCACGGCTGCCCCGCCCAGACTGACCACAAACAGAGAGGCTGGGGGAGGAGTGGGGTTGTCAGCCTGACCCCTGGCCCAGACCCTACCCATGCTGACAAGACTGCTGTTTGGCAGGGAGTGGAGGATGATGCCCACCACATCTCCCAGGAGTCAGGATCCCAAAGCCAGGATCCCAGGGAAAGACCCTCTCTCTGGTTCTCAGGCCCCCAGTTCTTCATAGAGGAAGGAAGGGAATGAGGCAGAACCTAAACAGCTTTCTGACCTGATGTGGGGGCGGATAGGGTGGGGAGATACAGCCACCCAGGGAAGGTAGACCTTCAAAGGCAGCCTGGAGGGAGGAAATACTGACCGATTCCCTTCAGGTAGTCAGAGGCCTGTACATTGGCAGAGCCCATCTCCACAAAGGAGTTGCAGACCTTGTACAGCACCTGAGTGAAAGGAGGAGAGTCAGGTGGGAAAGGAGAAGGCAGCAATAGGGTCTTCTGGGGAAGGGTGAAAGCTGAGACTGTTCCTCCTCCTGAGGGGACCTAGGGGGAAGATCTGACCTAAGGAAAGGTCTGAACCCCACTGGCAGTCTAGGGTCAAGGAATAGCAGGCAGCCCAGCACTCTCACCACGGTGACTGCATCATTGAGCAGGGACTCGCCAAAGACGATGATAAAGAGGGTCTCGTTGACATGCACCTCCTCAAAAACAGCCAGCACAGCCACGGGGTCCACCGCTGAGATGAGGCTCCCAAACAGCAGGAAATCCAGCAAGCCAGCCTGCACTCTAGGGGCTTCAGAGGGAGAGATGAGGGACAAGCCAGTAATGGGTGGCCTGTCTCCTCCAGCATTCCCTGGGGCAATCCCAATCTCACTTTAAAACAAGGAAGCCCAGAGAGGACTTCTGGGATGGTGAACAGAGCATTGGTCTATAGGTCAGGAACTTGCACCAGGCTGTATGATATTGGCTTAGCGAATGGCTTCTCTGAGCTATGCATCCTCCTCTGCTACCTCAAAAGACTGCTACTTCTCTGAGCCGTGCATCCTCCTCTGCTACCAGGAGACGGCTAAGAGAGCTCCATGTCCCCTGGAAAGGTAAGGTGGCTCTGGTAATAAAAATTGCAACCATAGTAATAATAACCACCAGAAGGTGGAAACAGGCTACTGAGAGTGCTTTCTTCCACATCTTGGTCCTAAGAGATGGGTCACATACACTTCTCAGCAGGAAAAGAAGGCACATCAATCTATGAGGCCTAAATGTAGTATGAAAAGCACCTCAAGCGGGACCTGAATATGTCATATAAACTTTGAGAGCCCCAGTTTCTTCATCTGTAAGTTGGGAATAATAGATGTCTGCATCAAAAAAGCCTTTATTTAGCCAGTGCCTAATACATAGTAAGCATCCAATAAATATTACCCATTACTATTATTACCATTATTATTATGGTCTGATAGGCTCCCTTGTCTTTCTGCCCCAAGTACTTCATTCATTCACTAGGGAAACCAGGTTGGGGTCTCCAGGTAGAAGAAAGCTGAAATATCAACATCTTGGGTTGAATAGATTTCTTGGGACAGGCAATGAGGAAGAAGGGAACAGGAGAGAGCAGTCTGAAGGCAAGAAGCCTCAGTCAAATGCACCTCTTGCTAAATTTTGGCCTGATCTCAAATAAATTTAAGGACCTCTATTTCCTCATCCATTAAATGGGACAAATTGTACCCCAACAAGGTTGCTATGATGAGTCAATGGGATAAGGAAGGAGAGAATACCCAGGGTAATACCTTGTATTGTGTGGATGTATAATATGTATTTATTAAAAATAATAAATGCAGAAAACTACCCTGATGTGGCCAGGATAGTAATCCTCACATGAGTGCTGAGCTGTTCTTAGGGGAGCAGGGCTGGCAAATGCAGTGTGGTAACAGGACAGGAGGCAGTAGAGTGGTGACGCAGGCTCCCCAGCCTAGCAGCCCACACACAGCTGGGAGGCAGGTCGCTGCTCAGCTTTCATGAAGGAGAAACCCAGACTTGAATGCAGAGACCTAAATGAGGGTGAAGGCCCATCTGGAGCATTGCCTTGCACTCCAGGTGGGAGGGACCTAAGACCAAGCTCCTAAAGAGGGCACTGCTCTCAACAACATGGGACTTCCAGAGCTGGAGAAGGGGGGAGCAGGGTGATGTGTATGCCAAATCCTCCCTTTGCCATCTCAGGTCTTAGGTCACTCACCCACAAGTCCAGCCTGCTGCAGGCCCCAGAGAGCAATGCCTGTTGTGAAGGCATTCCAGAGTGTGCCCACCACAGCGTAGGTGAGGATGGCACCCAAATTGTCAAAGAACAGCCGGCTGGGCATGAAATAGCCTGAGTCCAGCACGATAGGAGGCAGCAGGAAAAGGAAGAAGGTGCCTGGCTCCAGCTGGTACTCAGCTTTCTTGGCCACAGCCAAGACAATGCCTCCTAGCACCAGGCCCAGCAAAATCAGCAGGCAGCTCTCAGGAACCAGAGACGTCACCTTCCGAGACAGGTGAAACACTATAAGGCAAGAAGAGGCCAAAAGATATCAGATTATGGGACACACACACACACTGGTCTATGACCTCCCAAACTTAAAGGGTTACCCAAGGTCAGGACCCCTGACTGTGGAACTAAGGAAGGAGAAAAGATATGCAGTACTCCAGAATTACTACCTTCCAGGACTACAAACCCTCTGCTGTGGCCACATTGGTCCGCTGCTTGTGGTGTTTCTGTCACACCATGGTAACCTAGGCCTTTGCTTGCCTTTTCCCTTTCTTGAAATGCCCCCTTCCTCTCTACTCTCACCCTCTGGGGACCTCATTTTTTTTCTGACACCGCCCCTTCCCCTTTTCCATAGGCATTATTTGGGCCTCAGCAAATTCTACCTGGTATATATTTATGCATAACATAGCTATAAAAATCAGGGGCTCTGGAGTCAGGCTGCCTGGGTTCATATCCTAACTCCTCCATTTACTAGTTCTGTGACCCTGGGGCAAATAATTCTACCTCTATGACCCTCAGTTTTCTTACCAGCAAAATGGAAGTAAAAGCAGTAAAGATCTCATAGAACTAAATAAAATAATCTACTTGAAAGCAGTTAACACAGTGCCTGTGGCAAGCACTCCATAACTATTACTGCTTTTATATCATTATGTCTTGCTGCCCTAACTAAATTATAATGCACATCATACCTCCTATGAGCACTGTATTCCTCCTAAGCCAATATGTTTTTCATTATAGAGGCTCATGAAAGACTCAATAGTTTAAAAAGCAGTGGGTTCATTAGTCAGAGGACCTCCAGGTCTTCTCCCAGTGCCATGATTCTCTGTGTAATATCAGGCAAATTATTCAATTTACCTGAACTTCAATTTCTTCTCCTGTAATGTGGGGAAAATACCCATCACAAAGGGTGAGGATGAAATGACATAAAATGTGTGAATGTGTCTCATGTGATGTAAGACACATAGTAGGTACTCAAATGTTAATGAAAGATGATTCAGGTTGGTGGTAGGGGGGTAACAGATTTGTCCCTAGGAAAAGAAGAAGGAATAAGAAAAGGGTTTCTAGTACTACTGCCTATCCTGTCTGTCCCCTCAAATAAATTCTTCTGGCTCTCTTGGTTCCTGAGACCATGTGTAAACACAGCACTCTCTCCCCATACAACCTCTGGGGGGGTGGGGAGGCCTCCGTGTTAGCCTGTATGAGAACCTATGCCAAGAATGCCCAAGGGAAGCTGTCCCCGTGGGACCTAGGACAGTGCCTGGCACATACTGAGTGCTATAAAAATATTTTTTATAAAAGGGAGAAGAAAAAAAAATCCTAGTACTGAAGCTCCACCTTGCTCTCAGTGTGGCAGGGCCTCAAAGTCAGCTGTCATAGATCTCCCACACTCATCCCTATGTTTGGTCTTCTGTCCTCCTTTTTATCCTCGTCTCTTGAACATGTACCAACTCCCACCTGGCAATCCAAGACCCACCACAGGACCCTGTTCTCTGGCAGAACCAGGTTCCCTGGA